>DWFO01001518.1:0-15630 GCA_018246595.1 Mimoniades nurscia nurscia | reverse complement strand
CGGTGGTAGCATCATTTTGACGTACAAAAAGTGTTCTTATGAACCAATTTTGAATAAATGAGATTTGAATTTGAATGTTGAATAGCGATGTTTATGGCTTTGATTAAGACAATCATCATTTAAACTCTACAATTTAAGTTTAGGTTATATAATTTGATTAGGTCGTGTAGAGTTCCAAGTTTTGAGACCTACGTACGGGTATTACTTATAAAATAAGGTAACATGATATTATGAATGTATTTCCCCGAGGAGGTAGGCAGAAAGGTGATGAAATATTGAATGTTATTAAAAAGCTAGTTTCGATTCGGTATGATATACTGAAGCACACCTTGGAGTATTTACATTACTATACCGTATGTAAAAGAGTATATTTCATAAAGTAATACGGTAATCCGTAAGCTCTTGTAAGATTCGCCAGTAGAAGTACTCAAAGTTATCTCAATTTTCGTTGATATTCGGTTAGGTGAATGCATTTTTGTTTGCTTTCAATTTATATGCATTACGTGAAGCTTGAAATTTATTCCTGCTTCCCGAGTTTTAGGGAAAATTTAAATACACTTACTACATATACTACTTACATACATAGTTTTAAAAAAATCATGTATCAGCATTATATGTTAACATATTAGTGTGTTACTTATAGTTTTATTGCTACTTGGAAGGACGCCATATTTTATAAATCCTCGACATAAGTTTTTCTTAACACGTTTTATTCTATATAATTCCACTGTTGATTGGTGGTCTGTTTTAAATGAGCTTAAGTTTCTATAAGAATGAACTTTTTCTTTCGGAAATTGGTAATAAAATCAGTAACATTCCGGAAATGTAAGTAAACCAATCGATATTTTTGGCATACACACGAGATTATGTTTGTTATTATAACACTTCCACTCGCAGCCTGAGTCGCAAGTAGAGTAGATAAAAGGAACTAAACTTTTATGTTAAAATTCTGTAGTTCTGAAGGTTCTAATGAAAAATATGACCGTAAACTAGGAAAAAACTACAACTTTTACAAGCCGCTCTCTGTTGTTTTTAAAATCAATTCATTTTTCCATGATACCGCGTCCTTTTCTCAGTTCTAAGCGTTTCTCACTGCTTTCCAGAGAAAACAATATGTAGTCTCTGGGGACTTGTTGAAATTGAACGGAGCTCAGTAATACTCCGCAGAATAGAATAATAAAGCCGATTACAGATGGCAGTCATCGACTCACGGTCGTTTCTAAGGTGATCGGAAAAGCCTCTTCGTTTGATACATCATTATTATTATTACAACGATTGCTGTTTTGTTTGTATTAAAAAGGATTATTGCTTGCAATTTATTTATTATTTACTCAAAATAAAATAAGTACAACAGTTTGTTAAACACACTTACAATTTATTAGTAATTTTAAATTATAATTTTTAACGTGTGCGCTGAACAGTACGTAAGAGGAGGCTTATTTTTAGTTTATTACTAAAAAAATTGAGCGTTGGTCATATTGGTTGCAAGGGGGACTGCTGTTTGAAAGGTCCCGGGTTCAAATATCGGGTTGGGCACTAATGGATTTTTTAATTAGATTTTCTAGCTGTGGCTCGGAGTCTGGAAATGTGCGCGGTGTATGGAAATAGGCTCATCACCTATTTCATGAAGAACCTAAACGTAACTGGTGAAACGTGGGAGTGTATTACACTTTTTTGCCTACCTCTTCGGGAATAACAGGCGTGATGTTACGCTTATTGTTGCTACTTTTAAAATATTTATCGTTACTATTTTGTTGATGTTACGTTTTGTTACTCCTAAAAGATGGCAGAAACCTCAGTCCTGATTATTATGAAAATAAGGACCACAGGTAAACATAAAATTAATTAGCATTAAATCTTAACAAACTTAACTTTGTGTAAAATGAATTCAGCTAACTCCCGCTGCAGTGTTTCTTTGTTCTGCTTTTAGGAAAAAAAATTGCATAACTGAATATTTTTATCAGCTGAGAAATTTTTTCAGCGGATATCAAAAGCGTTTACTTAGGTGCTTCAGAAGAAGTTATTCACAAGAAAATATTTCAGTTTTATTATACATTGAAGAGAACATTTCACATAAAACATAAAATCCGGCGAAACTCGCCAAAAATTTCAACTGTTTCGCTTCGTTTTTAAATGGTCTCGTCCTACTTTCGGAATTTTACCCACAATTTTTGAGGGTCTTGGACGTGTATTTACATTTTAATTTTGAGAATGGGCTTGTTTCCAATATAGAGAATGGACGTGCCGCATTATGCAGATACCCCATTTGTTAGTTATTTAAATATTACGTATATTATTTTTTTGCTTTCAAATTTACAAAGAAATATCCATATAAGTACATATCTATGTACATGAACATGATGTAGTTCATCAGCCGTCTGGTTACCAGACCGCTGGCTCCGCCTAGTTAGGGGTCAAATGGCCGTATGTGGAGATATTCCAAAACATTTATTACTATTCTTGATGATAGTGAAATCTGTTATAGCTACAACGCCGAATATATTACCCAATTTTAATCATGAATATTCAAAATACAATTAAAAGAGGATTCACATAAAAACATGTTTTCATTATATTTAACATAAGTTAGGATGAGAAAACCCTAAGAAACAGTTCTCTTTCTTATATACACCATTGATTTCATTTATATTTAAAGAAAATATCTTGTTATTGGAGCCCTTTATTAATTAATGTTTTATAAATTTAATAGATTTATACTAGTTTGTAAGATGTTCTTGTCTCATGTAATGCGTTAGGTTCAACCTGTATTTTACATGTGAATTGTGAATAAATGAATAAAAAGAACACGTTGAAAGCTAAGTAAAATAATATTCTGTAGGTGGTAATATGTGATGGCCCGTCATTCGAAGAGTTCAATTTTGTTGACACATAAAAGTAATCTAGTTTTTTCAATGTCATGATCAAAATTAACATACATGTGAAAAGAAAAAGAAGAAAAATAGTTTTTAACCCAAAATGATTATAATTTTATATTACACAAATCATGCACGTACATTTACCTCCTATTCCATCAACGCAATCTTTATCTCGTACGCCGCTTGTCAAGAAGCAATAAAATTTACCCAAACCCATTACAGGAGAGGCACGGCGTTGAATGTCAATGTCGGTCATATTATATTTCATGGCTTTTCCCCGCCGTTCGTCTCTAGTGCATATTGAATCTGAAATAAACCACGGGAGGGGAAAATGGGCGGCTACAATGCGAAAATGACAGCGTTGGCCCGCAGAAGCCTCTCAGGTGCTACACGGGTACCTTTTTATTATTTACAACGCATTTTCAACGAGTGTTTGCCGCGAGCTTTACTTTGATTTTGGAAAAGTGGGGAAATGTAAAGGTGTGATCTGAATACGTAGGGACGATGTTACTAGCCGTTTTTATGGTAAGTGCTTGCGTTGCGTTAGTGATGCCAGCGGTTTTAGTTAGAAGAGAGCACTTTAGTAAAGGAATACGCTGCGCTGCCACGCTTCACGGAGGTAATAGACGTGTATGTATGTAAAGTTTCGGCTATGATAATGTATGCTGTTAGCGATATTGTTTTTGTTTCTTGGTGTGTTAAGTGTATTCTGTACGAATTATTCAATTACAAATTTCATACTGCATTAACATAACATAAACTATGGCCGAATTAAATATGTATTAAATATGACGAAATTAAACTTAGACATATGAAATATTCTTATCTTATCTTATCAAGGTTTTTTTTAATTGGATATTTAAATGGTTTTGTTTCCTTTTGGTTACCATATTTTTACACATTTGGTTAGATGTTTTTTCTGATTTAGATTTTCGAGTAGTGGCTCGGCGTTTGGAAATGTGCCCGGTGCATGGCAATAGGCTCATCACCTATTCCATAGTGGGATGTAACCGTAACTGGTGAAACGAGGGAGTGTAATAAATTCCTCTGTCTACCTCTTCGGGGATTACAGGCGTCATGTTACGTTGGTTAGCATATATTATACACACAAATGTATTTAATTTTGAATTATATTAAGTAGTTAGGTTACATTTAGTAACCTAAGTTCAAAGATCCGCTTAACATTTTAGCAAAGGGTCGAGATAAAACCTACATAGTTTTATTAATGTTCATTCAGCGGGCGTGCAAAAAAAATGTAGTTCTCAATTCCAAATGTACTATAGTAAGTATCAAAAATAAATACCCAGGAGACAGGAGGGAACAAAACGCATATGTCTCGTGATACAGTTTACTGCTGTGTATTATTTGTTTGGATAAATAAATTTCTATGACATAGGTTAATTATATTGATGAGCTATAGATACACTAGTGTCTCAAAGACACATTTTACATTAATACAAATTTTGTTTTTAAAGGAAGATATAAATTGATTATCCCGTTGTTCCAGTTGTTGTAAGCGCGATCAATGATCAAGAGGACCTGGGTTCGATCCCTGGAAGGGAACAATATAACTGGGTTTTTCTAACTCAAAATTTCCAATTTGCAAGGAGTCAGAATGTGCGATCGGTGTGTGGCAATAGGATATAAAACATAATTATTATGGTGAATGGTGGGATTGTATAACGGTCATCTGTCTAACTCTTTGGGGAAATAGAGGTGTGATGTTATATTATGTATAATAAGTATCAGAGGTTAAACATAATATTCTAACCATACATTATCGAGCCAAGCGAACTTCGTAAGTAGTTTGGATCGAACTGAAACTCGGTGTAACAACGGTTTCAGTCATAAATTCACTGAACATATTCAACGTATAAATTGAATTAGTGTGTACGCGTGAAATCATGCAATTATTTATTACGGAACGCACAACTTTAGCCGAACACGATGTTGAATTTCATATTAATATCATGTACATTCCAAACGAATATCAAGTTTAATTCCAAATGAACAGGCCCCGGCAAAAGAGCGTTAACTCCGTGAAAGGCGCGGAAACGCACTGACGCCTCGCAATTATTGTCAAAGATTAATGAACGCGACTGTACTCTCAGGCATTTTGTATTTATGGTAGTCTTTATCATAATATATATGTATGTGTGCTTGACAGTACTGAAACGTACTTAGATAAGTCAAGTCAAAGCACATATTATTTTGATTGTTAATTTTTCGTCACTGACCACGCCTCCTCGTGGTGATACAATAAAAAAGTTGTTGGAAAAGATTTGAACAATAGGTATTCACTGCAAATTATCATTTATCGAAATTCTCCATTTACTGAAATAATTTTGGTGCATCTTAATGCCTCTGAATGAATAGTTTTTTTTCTTTTAATACCTTGAAGGTTAATATTAAACATCGTGCTTGTAACAGACAGTGTCTGTTAACAGCAAAAAAACTTAAAGTAATCATTTCGCTTCATTCCAAGCAGCCATGTGCTGTTAATTTGTCACTAAAATTACAAAAAGTCTGCCCTTGTGGGGGCGCTGTCATCGTTTTAATGAGTTTAATGTCTTAAACGGCGCAGAACGTTATTAACTATTAAACACAGAAGCGAATCTAACGATCGTGCTGCTGAATCGGTTTAAAAATAAAATATATAATTTTTTCTGTAAATTATTGTGTTCCGTTTAACAAAACCTTCGTCTATATTTGAACACAGAAAATATAGTATATGCGGGGCCCCAATCGTAAAATAAACAAAATTTTGACGATTAACGACCATGAATATTATTTACGTAAAAGTAACTGGTGAAACGTGGGAATGTTCTACATTCCTCTGCCTACCTCTTCAGGGATTACAGGCGTGAAGTTACTTAATATTATTTATAAAATAAACTTTAAAATAAAACAAGGATATTTTTAAATACTATGTTTCTTCTTTTCAGGCAGTCATGCTCCGTTCATTTGTCACTGAAATTGCAAAGAGCCCGCGGTTGCTGAGGCGCTGTCGTCGACATAATGAGTTTAATGTCTTCAACGACGCAAACGTTAATAATAATTAAATGCTGGAAACGATTAATTCTAAATCGGATTTAACTTTGTCAAGTGCTTGGAAATTATACGGGATTCTTGTACCTACACGGACAGTGTATGTGCTAAATATAAAAATTAAACCAAGATAAATGAAATAAAATTTAGAAAAATGTATTCTTACTCCAATCTTATAATTAGATACCTTTGTAAAACGAATAAATCTAGCCTTGGGCGCAGTCGAAAATGAAAGGGCAGAGAAAAGTAACGTTAGAAGATTAATTCTCTCGATAAAATTTCATGCTTCAATTCCTGTAACTACCTTTCGAAGAGGGCACAGATATCAGCAAGACTACGTAGAGTTACGAAGTTAAAGAAACGGTGCTGAATTCATTTTCGCACTTTATTACTTCGTTTTTTTCCAACTTAGTCCAGATGATTGAAATATTTTTCCAAGTAATGTTATTAATTGTGGTTTGTTATAATTGATTAAGAGTGACTTATTATTTAATTAACAGAGCCAGGTATCTTTTAATAATAATTTATATCTATATTATATGCATTGATTAACAAATTCGGTAATCTTTTATTGAATTATTACTATATTATATTTATCATTTTAGTATTATTATAAGGTAGTGTTAGAACGGATTCGCCAGAAACGCGCACTCATGCCAACCGTTAAACAACGGAAGTTCTCCTACTTGGGCCATATTCTTCGACATCAGTGATATAATTTACTTCAACTTATCATGATTGAAAAGGTCGCTGGAAGTAGGAAAGTTGGCAGGAGAAAGAAGTCGTGGTTACGGAACATCCGAGAGTGGACCGGAATAGCCAGCGCCGCTGAGCTATTCCGCAGAGCTAAAAACAAAGACGATAGTAAGAAGCTGATAGCCAAACTTCACTAGTTGGACAGGCACTATATGAATAGCCGAAGAAGATAAGAATAAGATAATTGAAAAATAATATTCAGAATTTAGTAAAACAATGACTATGATCTAAAATTTAAAAGATTTTCATATTATTAATAAGTGATAATTTTCAACTACATGCATATAAAAGATCTCGTTTTGTAGTACCAGTTTTGTTCTAGTAGTATTGTCCGGAGTTTTGTAAGTCTACACATTAATTTGGCTTAGCCAGCAGACGTGGAGGCTCGAACTCCCTGTGGACTGCGGAACTCTGTCTTTTTATGACTTTCTTTCAAGGCAACAGCTCTTTAATGTCCGTTAAGGAACATTTTATCTCTCTTAGTTTGTCTTGTCAAAGAAAAAGGGTTCTGTGACACACTTCGGATAACGGAAAAAGATAAACCACGCCCCCGGTTTTATCAAGTTTTTCCGCCCGCCCGGATAACGGTCTGCATTCGAGTTTATAAAGTACCGACATGATGAACATTCGTTTGGAAATTGCGATTCCAGAGGATTCGTAGTAGCGTTAGCAAAAGGAAACAACTGACCGATAAATTTTAGATTGATACGTACAAGCCGATATAAATCAAAGCCCGCGTAAGCGCGTGATTGAGTACAGGACGTTACAAGCTAAATAAAGATATCTTGACCGACTCGGTTCGACTTATTTATGTGGGTGATCTATTTATGTATGTTTTTATAGACTTGCGATGGTCACTGGCAGTAGAGAAAAATAATAACGGCCCGAAATAAGATGAGTACAGGACAAAAAATAAAATCCACAGAAATTGGTACACCGATATTATTATCGTATAGGTAATAAAATGTTTGTTGCGTAGTTGCTCCAGTATGTCGTTTCACGTTGATATTGACGTCATTACTTCATTAATACCGTATATACGAGTACAATTTCATGTTGATATAAATTACGATCCCCGCGGCGCCATTGATTGTACATATCTTATCAAAGGTTTCATGTTACTCCACGCATGTATCTAGGTAAAAGAATATACCTATACCACATAAAGTAAGTATATTCTATACACCTCCCACTCGGACCTCCAATACCTCGACCACCACCTCCTCGACCGACAATATCCTCAAAAGATCTTTTGACTAAAACTAAATATTAAAATTATTTACTTATTATGTAATATGTATTCTTTAGGGTTGTTTCCCCTCTTTGAGTTCATTGAGCCACTTGATGCGGCAATAATAATAATATCTTGGGACATCTCCACACACGGCCATCTGATCCCAAAGTAAGCATCAACAAAGCTTGTGGTATGGTAACCAGACGGCTGATAAATTACATATATATATATAAATGTATATTTAAATAGATTTTTTTTACACCCGGACACAGAAGAAATAATTGTGCTCATCACACAAATATTTATTCCGGGTGGGAACCCAAGACCCCCGGCGCAACGGTCAGGTTCACTAACCACTGCACCAACGACCCAGTCAATGAAAATTAGTTTTCTAATAAAAAGCATCATAGTTTAGATATGACATACATAAGTGTGGACTGTTTACTTCTTTTTCATTTAAGTAAACAGGAAAATACAACTAAGTTAGAAAATAAGCTATTTTCACATAACAACATAACAAGTCACTCATATGTCTATAATTATCGATTATATAGGTAACCAAAGCTATTAAGATACTGCAGAGATATCTTTGTACAATAAACGTTTTATGTAGTACTAGTATCAATTTAAATATACTATACGTAGGTACACCGTGTACACAAAGCATACACATATAACACGGTCTTTTAAATTTGGTTAGGCAGTACAGAATAATGAGTATTCTCTTGTGTGGCTACAATCTTCAGTAAGCAAAAATCACTGTAGTTCTGGTAGACAGCCAGAGGTTTTTTTCTCGAACGTTCGTACACGTGCAGTACAGAAACAGACGTGAAAAAAACTATTGCAGGATAAGAATCACAGCGGGTTTGTGTGCCTCCGGGCACGAACTATGCGAGGTAATGAGAAATACGCAGAAACAAAGGGTTTTTCAATCCACGACTACTCAAATGTGACTGTAACAACATTTTCTGAAACAGGAAATATTTCTTCGAGGACATGATTGAAACTGCGCGTACGGAAAATATTTCGCAATAAATTCCATATTTGAAATAAAATTTCAATTGTGTTGAGATGATTATTACTCACGCTCACATAATATGTATATGTAAATATACATATGTCATATATATGTATCTGTGTGTACTTTTGCTTATGTATTATAATTATGTTTATGTATTCGAGAATTACAGTAAAATGTATACTTACTTCATATTTATTCCATCACTCAGATTAGACTGGAAGAGAATGCTAATAAGATATAAATAAACTTTTGTATCCTTTAATTTAATGTACTACAGAGGAATTAGTAATATATGTATGTATCGCCTTTGCTGCGTTACGCTATGCAGTCGATTTTATAATGTATGTACGTAGTTCCAACACACAACTCTCTGTTCGTACAGTGAATTAAATACACCACTAATTAACATATTGAATAAATCAATTTCTTGTGAATGGAGCACTTGAATAACTGAATTCGTGATGCGTTCGAGCGTGAACACTGAATTATGGGTTATGCAGGATTGCTCTCGACCATGTGAAATAGATTGTACTTTACATTGTCTAGTTTATAATATAAAAAAAATAACATCACGCCTGTCATCCCCGAAGAGGTAGGCAGAGGAATGTAGAACACTCCTACGTTTCAGGTTTATAGTTTATAACATAGGGACATTATTTTAAGTGACGTCACGAAACAAAACGAATTTAAATTAACAAATCGATTTTCAATTTTCTCCCATTGTAAAAGTTTCCAATTCCTATCAAAAACGTTTCAAAACCGAAGCCTCCCCCTACTCACTTTTCTCCCTAAATTAATTCGGATATAATACGCGGCTATATCGGAACAAAGCAGGGTCGCCATTGTTAGCGGGTCGCCATTTTGCAGAATAGCCGATAATGGAAGCAATTAAAATGTATGGAGGCTTAACTGCAATGTCCTGCATCGAAATTAATTTATAGTCGGGCAGAAACAACCCTAATTTTCTGTGCAACGTTTCACCCCTTGCTTTCATATGGCCTGTGATAGCTGAGCTTAGCTTAGCACGAGCGATCCGACAATGTGGATAATGGGCACATGGAGTTTCATCGCGTGTTGTGGTTACCGTACAGGTTTGTATGCGACGTATGTACAAGTATATGCCTATATATGATATCTTAACCCTACCGTGCTTATACATAAATATAAAGGTGGTAAAGTATTCCTTGTTGAGAATTATCAAAAATATCTGTATTCCATCATTATTAATTTTTATTAAATTATGTGCGTTTTAGAGCAATTGATTTTAGCATAATTTACCTAAATGTAGAAACATTTTTCGTGTTTTAGTTACGCGAAGATCGTCACCGCATCAATTTTGGCGCTTAGTAAAATGGTTACTTTGTTGTGTCCACAGTTGAAGATTATCGAGAGGGCGTTAAGATACGGGACTTTATAAATTAATAATGACATATATCTGTTATCCTGAAATACAGTGATATAAATGGAATTTGAAAAGTCAACGTCTGCAGTTACGTCTAGAGAACAATCCGCAAGCTTAGTGGCTATGACAATTAAATAAACCTGGAATAAGTACATTGGTTTTTATATATAACACCTTAAAAACCTTCTCCTTAGGTAAGTTGCACACCGGGTTAAAATTGCAGTTTGAGTAACAAGTAAGGTTTAATATTTAATCTAGGTATATAGCTTTCAGTCAAAACATAACTAGCTATGCCCTATCCAGATTCCCTCAAATATAAATGGACCGAGGAGTATAATAAGCAGTTTATTCTTGACATAACCGGCGAGGGTGTGGACAATTAAACCAATTGTGAAACACTCCGGACCTCAGAGCAGTATGGTAATTTTCCTAGTCCCGCGTCAATTTATTGTCACCCTAAAACAGCCAATTTGTCCTTTACCCCCCCTTCTCCACTCCTTTTCCAATTAGTGGCTGCGTCTAACTGCCGTAATGTCTCAATACTGCTTTTATATCTGATAGGTACCATTCAAGCCGTTTCATGCGTATAATAGGCTACATTTACTGTAGTTATTATGTTCAAAATTTCATTCGCTTAAACGTTTAAGGGAACAGCACAGAAATTTTCGGCTTCGTATTGGAGTCAGCAGCGAATTTTATTTGTTTACATTTCTGCTTGGCGAATGAGTAAGATCGAATTACGAGCTGACTTCTCGAGGCGGGCAAACGTCCTTACGCAATACCAGGAAGAAAGAAGAGGGTAGATTGAAAACAAACATGGAACAAATGTATCTAATTGTGGCGGTTACATATTACGATATTATTAATGCGTATAACAATTTAAATACGCGTAATCACCAATAAATGTGAATTCAAATTGTAATTGTTGGTTATGTAACAGTACATAACTAGAACTATTATTACTTAAACAAAAACAATCGGAAAGGATAGTGTTTATTAACAAAACCAAATAGTTTATTCCACATTTTGTTTCTTTCAAAGTTTTGAAACTTATATTTATTAAACTTATTATTATTAAACTTTATATAAATATAATATACAACACCACTACCATGAAAAATACCAAATTTAATGACATACAGATGCAAAAAAATCCCGTTCCCGCGCAGATATGGTAGGATATGTAAGTATAATAATTTGTCGAATTTTTTAATAAAAATATTCTTGTGCATAAATAAGCATGCACTCTATTTTGACTTCCATGAATAAAATAACATGCTAAAACATCATAAGGAAAAATGCGCTATTACTGATATTTATATAGCGAAGCAATTAGGGGAAAGCGGGACTAACTGCGCAACAGATAGGGGGTTTGTAGCGAGCAGTGTAATTCTATTATAAGATTAAATAATTCAAGCAAGTTCAAAGGAGATGCGCTTTCATGAGTAAAACGAACCAAATAACCTCACATAAAAACGTTAGAGGGAAAAATTCAAACGCATTCGTTTAAGTGTGGTTTGTGAAGGCAGTACGATGCATATCGACAAAAAGGATCTTCCTATCTCGCTCACTCCCTTTTTATTACACGAGTCAATAAATAAAATTCATAAAGACACTTTATTGGTAGATTGTTATTCTCCTTATTAATATATTACGTAGTGGAAATAATAATGTTTGAATACCGGCCACAGCATTTTAAAGATTATTGTATTAAAAGTTATAAATACATTTATGCATTATTTTTGAACTATTTATTGCACGGATATATTGTACTATATTTTATGAATGTAATAATTTGTTTTATTAATATTTTGGAATATTGTTAAAATGGATGCACATATGCCGCGTAGTTCCGGTATCACTAGAGCAATGACAATGTGGCTTACCTTTTACCAAAATAGGTATTCAATGGGAATTAATAATTGAATGAGGGTAAATAAAATTTCGTTTCTAGGACTGAATGAATTAAATTGAATAAATACAATTGAATGAACTAAATGATGAAATTGAATTAAAGAAATGAATGAAATTGAATGAACTAAATGAATGAAGTTGAACGACCTAAATGAAAGAAATTTAATGAAATAAATGAATGAATAAAATTAATTATAATAATGAATCTTAATTATATGAAAACATACAATTGAATTAACTTAATGAATGAAATTAAAATGTCATGCCAAATTACATCGATATATCAAAGAACAGCACTAAAACGAATCGTCATGCAATACCTTTCAAACCGAAGGGGCCGGTGTGCAATAAGGTGCACAAATTAGATCAATTTAACTTTTGAACGTGTCCTCGTCCAACGGAATGTATGGCATTGAACGCAAAATTTAACGAGCGAATGAATAGGAAGGCGCAGGTACACTACACTTTGAAAGACATTGCCGGAACTCAGCGTTTTGCTACGAATTCTAACTTTTATGTAAAGGACTACGTTGAATTATGGCGGGAAACGAGTTAATTGAAATTACACTGCTTTTAAGTAAATATTTTTACTTACATCTGTATTTATGTATTTTTCTGGTGTCTAACAGAAAATAGATTTTGGAAATAAATAAAATATTGACTGCTCATTGAAATATGTATCGTAGGTCATAGGCTCACCTGTATACAGATACGTCAGATTTTTTTTTGAAAACGTCTAATTTTGACTAGTATTTATAAGTAAAAGATATAAAGACCTATAAATACATATAAATAATAAATATTCACTACTTCGTTGGCCTTGGGTAACAAGCGTTTGATATGCGTCTGCTTTTCGGGAGGTCCTGCCTTCTGTATTCGGATCCGATACTGTTGGAATTTTTAAATTAGATTTTTTGTCGATATTTGTAAAAAGTAACATAAAGTAACATCACGCCTGTAATCCCCGAAGAGGGAAGGCAGAGGAATCTAGAACACTCCCACGGTTCACCAGTTACATTTAAGTCCCACGATGGAATAGGTGGTGAGCCTATTGCCATGTACCAGGCACATTTCCAGACTCCGAGCCACTACTAGAAAGTCTAAATTCGAAAATTATGTAGTGCCCGACCCGGGAATCGAACCCAGGACCTCCCGTTCAGCAGTCGCACTTGCAGCCAACACGACCAACTAGGCAGTCAATATATTTGTAGAAATGTTGCAAAGTTGCATGTTGCTGTTGCAAGGCAACAGGCGCATCACCTATTCAATGTTGGGGCATAAACGTAACTAGTGAAACGTGGGAATGTACTACACTCATCTGCAACTCTCTTTAGGGTTTACAGGCGTGATAATAAGTAAATATATAAACATATCACACAATATTAGAGAAATTAGTTCTATTCTTATTACGTTTCGGATCACTATTGAGAAATGTGATTCTCCTATAGAAACATTCCACAGTTAAAAGTAACGGTATATAAATTTTTATATTTCCCTTTAACTATGAAAACATTTCATTCATTTTGATAGCGGAAGAAGCTGGAAAATTTCAAGTAATTAGGTGAAATTTTCTTTGATATTATGGCAAAAACATCCCATTCAGAGGCAGATAAAAGATTATATCTTCGGCTCACCAATCGTTGATGTAAATAACGAACTCATTTCTTTCGGTTTTATTAAGGAAAATTGCTTCCTTGATTTGTTGTTGCGGGGAAAAAGTTGAATTGGTTAATTTAGGGGAAATAATTATCTGTTTACCTCGACAAACAACAAGGTGATTATTTTTATTATTTCAAAAAATTGGGATATCTCAACTTTTGCATTAAATCAAAAACATACAATTTAAATTGATGTATTGGTTATAAAATGTTATTATATGACATTTTATAATTATGTCACTGTATTTTCATGTACATAATTATGTAATGTATTATTTATGTATTGTATGAGGACTGTTTATGCTTTCTTCTCTATTATTCTTTACGAGTTAATTATGTCGAGCGCACAGTGGGGATCAATCACAAATAATTTAAGATTGTCCACGATTTAACTTTCTTTATTACAGTGACCTATTCAGATGCTATATAGTTATGAACTATGATTTATTACTACTACACGCTCCGAAGTTAGGGCGACGCGAGTATTTAAACTAGTGGTGTCTAATTCGTCCGATGCGAGGTCACCGATTAGTCCTGAACTACTACTACATTATGACTAAGTATTAAAACTAGGGGTGTCCACTCAGTCCGAAGCGAGGTCACCGAATACTCATGAACTACTACTACATTATGACTAAGTATTAAAACTAGGGGTGTCCACTCGGTCCGAAGCGAGGTCACCGAGTAGTCCTGAACTACTACTACATTATGACTAAGTATTAAAACTAGGGGTGTCCACTCGGTCCGAACCGAGGTCACCGAATA
Organism: Mimoniades nurscia nurscia; assembly: GCA_018246595.1. Lineage (NCBI taxonomy): Eukaryota > Metazoa > Arthropoda > Insecta > Lepidoptera > Hesperiidae > Mimoniades > Mimoniades nurscia. The sequence continues at coordinate 956 of DWFO01001518.1, read as the reverse complement.
GTCATGAACTACTACTACATTATAACTAAGTATTAAAACTAGGGGTGTCTACTCGGTCCGAAGCGAGGTCACCGAGTAGCACTGAAGCTAAGCGCGAATGTAATATATGCACATCGATGACACTGTTGCGTAATACACTGCAGGGTTGCATCGGTACGTAACAAGTTACTTCCAAAAAATACTACGTTTTTAAATATACTAAGTAAAAAGAGGCGTGTTTTTCTCAAACTAATATAACTAACAAAATAGAAACTTTTCTCAAACTTCATCAAACACAAAAAACACAGCCAAATCAGTTCAGTTGCTCTCGAGTTTTGCGCTTAGAACACACTTAGAGATTCATTTTTATTTATAGATATAGATATTATGGATAAAACATTATGGAAATATTGAGAACGAAGGGAAGTATCTTTGCACAGCGCATCGTATTTTTTCATAACCTTAACTTTGTACTCAACGAAGAAGAGTTGAACCATGAATGTTGTCTATGAAAACGGAAAGTTCGCCGGTAACGAGAAGAAAAGTTTAATTTGGGTACACAATAGCAATTTTAAGACGTCTGTTACGCATTACGAATTTCGAGTGGATCTCCGAATTGATTCGATTTCTGTTGAACTTTACAGATCTACTTGGGTTTTTTACGTTTTACGAAATATGCTTGTCCTTTTTTTAATAGCACATATTGAATCGACTAAGACTTCTAACAAATACTTGATACATCAACATTTATGCTTTCTGGTAAGTGATAATACAACATTTCATTACTTCCAATAATTTCCTTATAATTATTTCATAAACGTTTTTTAAAAGTTCACTAGCGTTGCGTATGGTTAGCATTATAATCTGAATCCTTTTTAGGTTTGCAACCTGTGAAACCTGTTTGACTCTATTGAAACCTGGTCTGTTCTGGAGTCCTTGCAACGGTGCCAAGTCGATTGGCGATATATCCAAGTGCT
>DWFO01001517.1:0-15630 GCA_018246595.1 Mimoniades nurscia nurscia | reverse complement strand
AGTGCTCGACCTGGGAATCGAACCCAGGACCTCCCGTTCGGCAGTCGCACTTGCAACCAACACGACCAACGAGGCAGCCAATAAGGCAATGTAAAATATGGAATTAGGGTAATAGGAGCTAATGAAACGAGTTCTCACTGGCTCAAAATGTATGTTGTAAACTGATTGGAAGTGCTTTTGTATTTTATGTGCCGGACCCAGGACACAAAAGCTTTTTGTCATAGATGCGGTTAAGTTTGCGCGTTGTCCTGATCGTCTCTCTGTAAATGGGTCATTAATTGTGTCAAACCGGAAAACAAAGAAGAGCTACACAAAACCTAACAGAACCGCTAAATAGGGTGGGGGGAATGACTATGTTTTAGATATCCTATTTCTTGGTTGCCTGTGTACATACATCAACATCAAAAAAGTTTATGCACAGGAGTAACTAGCCCTTTAAACTAGTTTACTAATTTTATTCAGACCCATTTGTCTACAGTTGACTACTAAGGCCCTAAAGTGCATCTATTTTTGAAGGTACACTTGCACAGGAGACGTCAACTTCTTATTTCATCATCGTCGTCATGAACATGTTTCTAACTTTTCAGCTTCCTAAACCTTTGAACTATGTCGATGGATACCTTTGGTTCTCTGGTGCATCGCCTTATTTACGTTGATTTGGTTAGGTTGGTTTGATCCTTCAGATAGATTTAAATTGATGTAACAATGTCACTTCGCCTTTAGAATTTGTAAACAACATCATGTACATCTTCAGTCGTATGAAAAATTGATTACCCGCTACAATTAATTTTCACCCAGTTACTCAGTATAAATTTTCCTATGACCTCTATAGGTCCCGGAGGTACAGTTTTAATTTTATTGATTGTTTGTGTCTCTTATTTTCAGAAATGGAACATCGCCGTCGCATTCAACCACTTGGCAAAAGAAGTTGGATCTACAGATACCCGAAAACATTTCAGATCACGTTCACAGTTCTGGCGTTAGGCATTTTCTTCTCGAAGCCTATTTACGACATCTTCTTCAGGCCACGATATCAGCCCGATTTGGAAGAACCGCCCACAACGCTGAGGAGGATTGGAAGTAATAAGTAATATGGACTCAGTGGCTAAAGCTAGGGAGAGATTCGCGAAGTATCCAGTCATTTTCGCAAAGTGTACCAAACAGGGCGCGTTGTATGCCCGTTGTGTATTACTCAAAGAAGACTCAGTGAAAAAAGACGAATGTGTTAAGGAGTTCCAGGAATTTAAAACGTGTCTTCAGACTGCTGCCAAGGATTTGAAGACGAGAATTTGAATACACAAATCACAATGGTGTTTAAACGTTTTGCAGGCGGTGCCGTTGCGGCATTCACACGAGTACCGAGTATGGACACTAGCTGTCACATGGTTGCTGGTTTCTGCATCCGTCTGCTCTTCATTCTATACGGAGATATACAAGACTGGATGCTCGACGTGAAATATACTGATGTGGATTATAAAGTTTTCACGGACGCTGCCCGTCATGTGGTCAAAGGCGAATCGCCTTACGACCGCCACACTTACCGCTACAGCCCTATAATCGCCTGGTTGATGGTGCCTAACGTTATTTTGTACGATAACTTTGGCAAGATACTATTCTCTTTCTTCGATATCCTTATAGGTATTGTCATCAAGGCATGTGTTAGTCGCCAGCTAAATGGTAAAATTTATTCGTCGGAAGTTTCCAAGTATAGCGCTCTGTTCTGGCTGTATAATCCTTTGAGCATCGTAATATCAACTCGCGGCAACGCAGACTCTTTTTCCTGCTTCTTCATCCTGGCCTCCGTATTTTTTCTGCGATGTCAAAATGTCAACAACAGTATGATGTATGTATTGTCGGGCACTTGCCTCGGATTAGCTATTCATATGCGTATATATCCATTGATATTTGCTTTCCCGATGTATTTGTATCTTGGCAATTATAAGATCACTCGAAACACGAGTATCAGTATGGGACTACGCGCTCTTTTACCTAACAAGAAGCAAATCTTGTTTCTCGTTAGTATGTCCGTCTATTTCTTCACACTGACGTACGTTATGTACATGTTGTATGGTGAGAAGTTCCTGTTCGAGACGTACGTTTACCATCTGTTCAGGAAAGACACAAGACACAATTTCTCTGTGTTCTTCTACACATCGTATCTGACGATGACCGATGTGACATTTGACTTGATAAAGTTTACAGCGCGCGTATTTCTAAGTGTCATTCTGTTTTTCTTAAGCGTGGCGTTCGGTCACGATTCCGAGACGTTGCCTTTCGCGCTGTTTTGCCAAGCCGCGGTCTTGGTGATTTACAACAGCGTGGTGACATCTCAATACTTCATATGGTTCCTGTCGCTGCTTCCACTGATAATTAAAGACGTAAAAGCATCTGTACTGGATGGTATTCTTTTAACCGCGATTTGGACCTCGTCTCAGTGCTTTTGGCTGTTCTACGCTTATCTCCTCGAGTTTTTCAATCAGGAAGTATATATAGTATTGTGGATCATGTGCATATTTTTCTTCGGATCAAACATTGCCGTGTTATACCAAATTATCAAATTGTACACTCCTGGGTATTCCTTCGGTTGGCAGGCGAATGGTCGGGCGAAGACAAAATAGCAAATATATATAGTTGGCTCACCAAAACAGCCTGACACTAATGAAGTTTAATTTTGATATTAAATACTTCAAGTGCTGTTAACGGGGTGCCAGCTATTCAAATGTTTTAAAAAAATTAAAGTTTGAAATTGTCGGATAAAGCTACCGACATTGTTAAACCTTAAATATGCGTCGTTGACCGAGGTTTGAGGATTCATAATTGAATCTTTCACGCTATTATACTTGCGTGCCAGCTGTTAGGATATTATACATAAAAAATATTAGACTAGATTTTTGTAGTTAGTAAGGTGTTGTTAGATTTGAAATAAAATTTTGTTGCATTGTTTATTTTCTTTTATTTCGTTGCTTTTTGCCTGAACTTATATTTTGCATTTTTATAGCAGCGCCTTGACATACTGACGTTTGATATTCTGACACCTGTAAATTTAGAATATACAGTCTTTCAGCTTCTAAGATATGTATAAATAAGGTTTTTTTGTAAATATGGTATTTCGATGTGATTCTCATATATATATAAGACGTAACGTCACACCTATAATCACCGAAGAGGTAGACAGAAGTGTAGTGCAATAGACACGTTTCATGTGAGCCTGGTGACACCGAGCTCAAATCCAGACTCCCGAGCTACTACAATAGTTTTGCTCGTTACGTTGTTAGAGTGATTGCAAGCAAGACCGTCAAACGAAACGTTCAATCCATGAATCGGGTACTGTTGGCATTTTCTAATTTGAAATTCCTAGTAGTAACCCGAAGTTTAGATATGTGGCCGGCGTAACCAAATAGCTGAATCGTCAGAGAGTATTACACTCCTCTGCCTACCGTTCGGGGAAATATAAGGGAGATGACATGTTGTGTTCACGAACTACATATATTCAATTCATGTTACCTTATTCTTTATAATGCTATTCCCTACTTATATTAAAATACATTTGTTGTGTTGGTTCTGTGCAGTTGTAGGTAAGACTTGCATTTAACGTATTATATATACTCATTGTCTCTTGTGTTTCGTATACTGTAACCAACATTGTGTGATTTTACATTCAACATTAGATTTTGTATTTACATGTCATGTACACTGGCATTTATAGTACATACCTATATATTAATATATTAAGTTCGTCATAATAATATTAACTTTGACGTCTGTACTATATTATAACTAATGTATTTATTATGTCTCTCGTATAGAACCGACATTTTATCTATATTTATAAAAGTAATCAACTTATAATTAGCTTCTAAACGAAAACTGATATTTGAATATTTTGAATACATCTTAGTAATTTCATATGGATTAATTAGTGTTATGTACCGACATAGGAATTCTATTTAAATTAAATAATTAACACCTTGACAAAAGGAAAGAAAATCAAATACACTGTGTCGTTGTAGTTCTAAACTGTATTTTAGCGAAATTAATGGAGTCTAATTATATTAATGGTATAGTAACTGCTTAAATTAATTAATTGTGAAGCCAAATATCATCTTCAATAATTAGATTATTGTGCGAGTGTTACGTCACACGAGGCCGTTAAAGTGTAGGTATAGTTCAATCACATAGATGTTCGACATTTGAAAAAGGCGATAATTTTTTAAAATAAGCAAATGTATCATGTGGCCCTATGTCGGTTTAGTTTATTGTTGGAAAATATAAGGTATATCGCGAGTAGTACGCGAGCACATTAACAACATTATAACGTCTAACATGTGTACATATTGTCTGTATTCGTCAGTGTTTTAAGTGTAAAAAATAGTAAAAAAAAGAGTAAAGAAAATAATATTTATTTATAAAATATGTCTGTAGCATTATTCCAGACTAGGAATGAAAAAAATTATATAAGCGAGAGGCTTTGTAACTTAGGTCTTAAACAGTAGCGTTATTATAAGAAGCTTTTAATGAAATAGACTTTTTGACTTAATGTTAATTAAGTGTAGCCAGTAGTAGTTTTACAGGTCCTCCAATACTTCTATATAAGGAACATTGTGCCGGTGGCCTATTTCAAAATATATTGCCAGTGAAACTTTCCTGTAGCGGGGTTATTTATAATATGGCAACGTGAAAGGGGCAAAGCACTTTTAATCTTTGTACGTCTATAATATGGTCAGCTGAAAAATACTTGAGAAGTTTTTGAAGTTGGCACAGACGGTAACGTTACCGTTTGAGCTTGATTCAAACCAGGCGATATTAATTATAAATTTGAAATGGTATTTAAATTCTTAATAAGATACTTATTGGTGTTTCTTCGTCGTAGGTCGTAGCTATCTTATAAAGAGTGGCTAAATACATGAATATAATCAATTTTCCAAATATTGTAATCAACTTATTAGAAAAAAAAGTAGATGAAGTTGATTTACATTTTCATTGTCTTCAAAACGGAAGTCAAGAATAGTGGCATGGCAACTTTGAGCTTGAGTTGGAAAAGGTAGATTGTAGGAATGAAATTTTAGAACCGGTAAATTTACGAGTAGGTAATTTAAGAACTAATCTGATTTCTCTGGGAAAAAAGCAAGAATTATATTCTGAATGCTCTCAGGTCATGTCAAATAGTCAATATGAATTATTAATTTCAAAATCAGTATAAAATCTAAATAAGTATAATAGCAAATTGGTATAGATTACATATTTCAAAAGTGAATGATTTAAAAGTTACTTTTGAGTAAATGTCTTCATGGACAAGGGTGGTAAGACTGAGAATAGCAACTTAAGTTGCAACAACTAATTACAATCATTAAAAAAAAGTAGGCATTTCGAAAGGAATCGTTAATATTGTCAACCTCAATTTGAAACAAATTGAGGTGTTGGTTGCTTTAAATGGAGGTTGAGGGAAAATGGTAGGTAGTATTTTATTAAGCGAAAGTTGTTCAAACTCATAAGAGTTCGTTGTGTTATGTGCGTAACGATCTTGCGTGGGACAGGCTAAAGTTGCATATTGACTATATAGGAATGAGAATAATCTATGTACTACGTAAATTTATGCCAGGAGTATAATATTTAGAACTAGTGAAAATTGTTAATTGTCTTCAGATTAAGCAAAACTTCGATTACTTATGCATTGTATAATATAAAAAAATCCATACTTCCAACTAACAAAAAATTTAGTTGAAATCCACATTTAGTATAGGTATCGATAATTAAGTAAGCGGTTATTAACATTGGAAATCACTAATGACTTTAATATCCTATATTATTGATGTAACAAAATTAGATACTGACTTTAATATCCTATATTTATTGATGTAGCAAAATTAGATACTAACTTTAATACCCTATATTTATTGATGTAACAAAATTAGATACTGACTTTAATATCCTATATTTATTGATGTAGCAAAATTAGATACTGACTTTAATACCCTATATTTATTGATGTAACAAAATTAGATACCTATATCTACACATTTTCATAGATCTATCAAGCTTTTTTCACAATATATTACTTTTATACTCGCTATTTGTCATATCGCAAATTATAAGATATGGCTAGTTCATGAAAAATTCTATATGGATCAGCTACTTCGATGTTAGAGAATGTATAATGAGATTTATTCAATAAACGTTTCTTGGTGTATTGAATTCTTGTCTTTTTTGTTTAAATTTAAATATTCCAGCTATGGTGTGGCTATCTGACGGTCGAGGCAGTATCTAAGTACAAATGTACATGGCGGCAAATGAACAATTTTGACAGTTTCAACTTGAATGCATGATCATTATCAGTGGCCCAAAAACAAAACGGACTAGGAGAATAGGTCGCCGAATCGTGTCTTGTTAAGTAAACCATTACATAATACGAATCTTTACAAATTAACAAACTACCTACTTAATTCCAAACATCTTGACATTCTGCGGTCCATAAACTTTTGTTAACTACACAACGTGGGCGTGAATAGATTCTGACTGAACATGAACCTAATCATCCTTTAATTATTTAATGTGTTTTTTGTGGATAGTGGCAAAACCGTAGGTATGCAACGAATGACAGCTAAACGCCTAGTTCGCAACACTATGGTTCATAGACATTTATGATATTTATAATTTTTTATCTACCAAAACACATCTTAAATTAAAACAAAACGAAGTACGATAATTTAATATTTTTATTTCTAATAATAACTACTCAACCACGCAACTAAAATCACTCACAGTAACACAGAAATGCATAAAAGTCGCTATAGTGTACAACGTCCATTTTGCACATTTTTTTAAATTTGTATATATTCCTTTATTGAAATACTATTTGCAATGAATCATTATGGTAAAAATCATACACCAAGAAAATTTTATTTTTAAGTTACAGGATAAAAAGGCAACATATTGTATGTTGCCTTTTTTGTATATAGCAATTAGCGTATATTTTTTAAAATACAATATTAATTTTTGTAATCTTTATGTTTATTTTCAAGAAATATTCCGATTAACCATAAGGGTCATTATCAAATTATATGCAACAGTAATTTAAATGAATTTGCAGTTTATCAAAAAAAAATTATCCCTCAAGTAGTGGTTTTCATTGAGAATAAAGTACTAACATGAAAACAATTATGACAATATACATGTTTCATAGACAAAATATATGGCTGAACTCTTTAGTTTTCAATAAAAATAAACAGGCCTATAAATTATAGGCCTGTTTATTTTAGTTTAGTTTATATATAATAGGCGATAATAATTACAACATTCGGATATTATGAGTGATTCTTTAGAAGATAATCATAATAATTCATTGCAAGAAATATCACTACAGTTATTTCTTGTCTGGTAAATTCATTTTAGTGAGGTCTTCCGCTTCACCTTGGGACATGTTTGAGAGCTTCTTCCCAATACGTTCATGGACATCCAGATATTTGGCTACACATCTGTCAAGGCATACTGATTCTCCTTTACCTAGGAAACAAAGAAAATATAAAAAGGATAAAACGGTTAAAACTAGATATTTTTGAAGTTAGGAGTGTTGATGATATTTGTAACATGGACAACATGTTAACATGTTGCCACCTGTTGGCAGTGAAATCTTTAATCAAAAAATGATTCATTACTCTAATACATTTCATTTCCTTATATAACTATCAATTTAACAACATATATACATACCAAGTTCAGCTTCATGGTACTTCAGTGGGATGCATTTCCTGTGGCAAGCAGAAACCAGTCTGTTATACATGTCTGACATCATCTCAATCTCCAATTCTTGGACCAGCTGAAGTTTTGCTGGGTCTAATAGTGGGACCGCAGCCATGTTTGTTACTCGATCGCTATGTTGTTTAATCTACCTGAAGGTGCATCTGTCATGAATAATGTGAATATAAGAACACACAAATTTCAAATTCAAATTCAAATATCATTTATTCAAACTTGGTTCATTACAACACTTTTTGTACGTCAAGATGAAACTACCACCGCTTCGGAAAATGCCTCGCTATGGAGAAGAAGCGGCAAAAGTAACTCCATAGGTGTGCTTCTGCACATTATTGACTGCACATCATTAACATGTATAAAATATTTTGAGATCTTTTTATGTTCTTGATCTTTTCTTGATCTTGATCTTTTTCACCAGTCATGTTATAAAATATGCCTCATGAAATAGGCAAGGAGCCTATTGTTATGCACTGGGCAAAAACCCAAATTCCGAGTAGAATTTCAATTTTAATAAATCAACAGTAATACTTTTTCAGACCAGGCAATCAAACCATATACCTTTCGGTCAGCAGCCGCGCTTGCAACTATTAGGTCGACTAGGAACTGCATCAGATTAATTATGATAATAATAATATATAAAGGAACTATAAAGAAAAATTACATATATTCACAACTTCCGGTATACGTCGGGATACTCTCCTTGGTTAGACCTGCGCATGCGTTCACGCGCTCTCATATTCTCCAAACGGCGATTGTTGATGTAGTCCTTGGCCACCACAAAGAGAGACAGACTTGTTACAGTCACAGCTAACCTGGAATAGGAAGTATAAATTCAGTGTTACATATTAACTACTAACTGAAGTTAGACCTTATTATCCACTATACAGAGTAGATGCTCAATATATATCAGTTAAAATATTGTCATAATTGACCTGTATATGTCAATTGCTGAACATAGGCCTCTCCTGAAAAGTTTCGGCCCATGACCCTGGGCATGGTATTTATGGGAACAAAGTTTTTTGAAAATCTACATTGCTGCCAAGCCAGCAAATTTAAGCTATGCCTAGGTGGGCTGCATCATACTAAGATTAGGCAGTTTCGAGTTTAGCCACCTCTTACTATACTCCAGTATCCCAGTATGAAGGATGCATTTTTTATCTGTCCTGATACAGATATGGTGATGAAACAACAATCACACCTCAACAGATGAATGTCAATATTTTTTTCTCCAACTGAAGAATTAGCTTTTATTAACCTTTCAATCGTGTAATATGACTTATTGAAACCAACCAACACTTGAACAATGAAGTCGGATGTGTTTAAGGCCTCCATTTGTGAAAATAGGCTTGTGTTACAGTCAAGGACTGTCATTAGAATAATGCAGCGGCAGAACATGTCAAAGGCCTTATCCTGTTGCATGAAGAAACTATATCTAATATTCAAATATTAAAGGGATTATAGTGTCACTTAGGGACAACTTCTGCTACTAGGTTACACCTTAAATTTAATATCGCACTTATATTTCTCTAAAGCGGTAGAGAGAAAAGGGTGGTATTTCTGTATTTTAGCAGCTATGTAAACTGTCCCATGGCATAGGGACTGAACCTATTGCCATATACTACACTCATATCCAGACTAAGTGCTACAACTGGAATTGTCAGGTTAGGAAAAAGAAATAAAGAATTTTTAAACATCATCAAACTTGTAGTTCCCAAAGAGGTAGGCAGTGCAATATATTCCCACTTTTCAACTTAACATTTACAGCTCATTATGGAGTAAGTGGTGAGCCTGTCACCCTACAATGAGCACATATCCAGACTCTGAGCCTATACTAGAAAATCTTAGTTAGAAAAATCTAATAGTGTCTGACCAGAGATTGGATCTCTCGATTGGTAATCTTGCATGCAACACAATTAACCAGTAGACTCTAAAATATTCCTGTCTTAAATCTGATCATCCTGTAGTAACTAATTTTTTTTAGTCGAGAGATGTCCTGAGGAGAAAATCGTACCAACCAAGAGGTTTATAAACACAAAGAGATATAAGGCAATGTGAATTATTTTTCTGGCAAAAATGGCATTTACTTGCCAGTAATGGAGTATTATAAAGTGGCTTCAGGATCACCCAGTTAATACAAGGTTCCTGTCTTGCGTAATATCCACCTAGACAAGAACGGTTATCTCGTAACAATCTTATAGCACCATAAACTTATTATAGAAAAATTTACCCTCGAGTACTAAAGGTTTGGCTGAAAAACTGGAGCTCGCAACTTAAGCAAATGCTTTGATTTCTAATGGGTACCTAGTACAATTTTAAAATTATTCTTATAATAATTTACAAGACAATAAACGGGTATTTACATGTGAATTTTTTTCTATATCTATATGAACAATCAATAAAGGTTAAGAAAAGATACACAAAATAAGATCAATAGTATCATCTATGAAATATGTGAATAAATTTACCAAAACCGTACTTATACTGTAAAGTTTAATTACCAAATGATATGATATTCAAATTATCGCATATATTATTCAAGTAGTTACCACGAAAGTGTAATTTTTCCAAATCTTCCCAGCGGCATACTACTTTCTGTGAAAATTTGTTCAAGTGACAGATTTAGCAATTTTATTTTAGGTTATGTTTTAGTTTCATTCAATTACGATCTATTATCGTTTCATTACCATTTATCAATATAATTATATTAAATAGTAATGATACTTAACGTGTTAATATATTATAGTAACAATCTTTAGGTGTTTTGTTTTATTTTAACACTAAAATGCCTGTAGCGTCTACGTAATGGCAACACCATTCGTAGAGATATAATACTGGTCATTTTTTGGAACCGAATACCGAATACATTCATTATTTCATTTCATTCAACCATTGGTTCATTTCGTCAAACGACCAAAACAAAACGTGGGGCGATAATATCCCCAAAACCGTGATTTAGAGCTGTTTTGTACTAAAATACTTTCCCAAAATGCCTAAAATAACTAAATTGCACAGCAAAGGCAAGCCAACGAAAATTCAAAAGGCTTGCAAGGTCGATAAAAACAGTTCTGTAGACACTGACCCACAGGAATCAGCTCGAGAGTTTCAGTTACAGTTATGCTGGTGCATCCAGCAGTTAGAGAAGACATTAGCGGATAAGAAAGGAAATGAAAAACAACGTAAGTTCTTTTTCACTATACGTTGAATCTAGGTTATCTTTCACGAGTACAGGATTACAACTAAGTAAAACTTAAAGCATAGGATTTAGCTCCAGGATTTAATAACGCGTTGCTCTAGAGTTGTTAACATAACATGCTGCTGTCACTACCTTGAGTAACTTTCATGATTGTTTTCATTTCTGCAATTATAATTTCTTCATCCATTTTTCTCACTGGTCTCTGTCGCTGATATTAATCGTAAAATAAGTTGTTTAGTGTTCAGGCCCACATGCTGTCAATCAAAATTAAATAAAAATGTAATAGGATGAACAACTGATAGCTGATTGTTAGATTCTGAATTGATGTTCTAACTTACAAGTTGTAGTTCTAATTTGAAGTTTCTCGCAGTAGCTCAGAGTTTGAATTTATGCCTGGTATTTGGCAGAATGCTCAGCGCCCTTTCCACAGTGGGACATACATTTAACTGGTGTAATATGAGAGTGTACTGCATTTCTCTGCCTACGTCTTCGGAGATTTCAGCCGTGATATTATGTGTTCATAACTTTTTCACTATTGGATGTAGCTGTGCTTGAGCATATGTATATACATTAGCCACATTTGGAATTAGCAGAATTCATTGATTCTGTATGTCTATATCTCAATGAAACTTTGTAAACTAATGAACTTTTTGTTTATAATAAATAGTCTTCCACATATTAACATTTTTAATTTACAAATCTTTTCTGACTGAAATTAGGAGGACCCTTTTTGGACACATATGCAGGATTTGAAATTATTGTAATTATTATACATACAAACTTATAAATTGGGTTTTAACTTTCAGTACAAGAGGCATGGAAAGTCCTGACAGTGCTCAAAAACAACAACCAGCCAATCATTCGTAAAAGACAGCTGATGAGAACACATTTTGGTGATTATAGAGCGAAAATGGCTGCTGAGGAGAAAAAGCTTGCCAAAAGTTGGTATTAGATAGAGAATGTTCGGACACTTTATTTATATTTATAACTTTGTAGCAAACAATCTTCACTACATACAAAGATGTCTTATATTCATGTTAATAGAACTCCCTTTAAGTTAATGTCAATCAACTCATTTTTGCCACATCTCAGTGGACCTAGTGCTTCAACATTTAAACAATTTCAACAGAACAGTTTCAACAGGTAACCTGAGTTTACTGGAATTGTAACTGGCTGGGAATAAAGTCTTCAATCTTCATTATAAAAATAAAAAATACACCAAAGGGCTATCAATAACTTGTTATTATCACTGTACTGTTCACATTCATATTATTTATAACTGGTATGTTACTGTCAAATTTAAATTAATGCTACTACATCTACTGATCTAGCATTTTGTATTACAATTATTATATGGTACAGTCAATGGATTTTATCACCAGTATTGTTGATGTTTATGCAACACTGGGCTACTGGTAATAAAATGATTGTTGCTTATTAGGAACAGTAACTCTATTACTTAAAAAAACCTAATAATGTTTAGATTTTATAACATGTGTTATTATCTCATATACATGTCACTTTCACTCTGAATGTTAATAGAATTTACTCAGTACTGACTTTAGTTAGAGATTTGCTTTACATTTATTTGTATAAGACAATTTATTTAGACTCTGGATGTATAATTTACGTTTGCATTCGTGTCTGAGATACTAATTTTTGTTACCCTTTCAATTTAATTTTCTTTTATTCACAAACACCTGAAGGGGGGCTGAGTAATGGTTTCTTGTCACAGTTGTGACTGTAATTATTTAATTTTATTGCTGTATAAAATACAATATTGTCTTTTTAAATTGAATATGATGTAAAGTAAGTAATTTCGTAATTGTAAATGGAAAATTATAGTAAATAAAAGAAAATGCTTTGATTGATACCAAACTTTGTCTTTTGCAGTGGCGAGCAAAATCAAAATTTCTGACAGTCCAGCTCAGCCTAAAGCAACATTTTTGAGGAAATCTGCATTTTTATCTACTGGAGATAATTCGTTCCGTTTTAATTTTGATATTCCTCTGGAGGCCAAAGACAGTAATTTATCTGAAAACTCTAATCACTCTAATCCTCAGGCTTCAAGTTCTAATTGCATAGATTTAAATAAAAATGAAAACGAAACTGTAAACACAAAAAGTCAAAATATTAAACTTAACAGAAATATGAACTCAGACAATGATAATAAAGAATGCAATTCTAATAGTTTTAAGTTTGCATTTTCTGGATCGGAATTCAGATTTAATTTTAATGTGGATGATACAAAATAAATTGTATATAGCTTAGTTTAATTATATATAATTTAGTAAATATTTTAAGCAATAAATGTGAGTTTCTAATATGAATTTTTAATTTCTATTGTTACACAGACCTTGATAGTAACCATCTTTGACTGAAAGAACTTCATAAGTTTTAATTTTTCTAGCACATGTGTAGTCTTCAAAGAAGTTTTTCGAATTTGGAACTGAAAATCCAACAGGCAGTGCAATGGACTCATAAGCAGCCCATGTGGTGATGCCCAATAGTTTTTTAGTTTTCACATTAAATAGTGCTGACCCCGTACAGCCATGGTATTTAGAACATTTACTATCATTATTTTTATGTAACTTTAATGAACAAGAATGGTAGCATGGTACATGATAACCATCTATCTCTTTTTTATTGAGAATTTCAGGGCAAAGTTTCATGTCCACATAGACTTCCAATTCTGTCAAGATAAATGGTGTATCGGCAATTCTTCTCATAAACATCCACTGTAAAAAAGAAAAAAATATGGTGAACTAGTAACATTGCTGACTTAATTACAAACTGATAGGTTTTATGTTCTGTACACTTTATTTCGGAACATTGCTACACTATAATATTATATGGAATATTTGTGATTTATGAGTTGTGCATAGATACTGTCGCTTGTTTTTAATGACTTAATTGACTTGACATTGCTTATTACTTAATAAGTCAACAGACTTAATTTTTCGATATACAAATCAAAGCCAAGTAACAGGATATATTATGACTTTGTTCACATTTTACAGTGCCGATTACATCATCATCATCCTTTGGAGGACTATTGCTGAACAAAAGCTACCCCTAATCGTTGCCACTGCTGCCGGTCTTGAGGCTCTCGAATCCAGCAGTAGCTCGCCATATTTGTCAGGTCGTCAGTTTTCGTTTTTCAATGACCTAAACTGAACCGTAATCCAATAATCTCCAGCGACCGATTATCCCGGTTTTATTTTTCAAAAATGGTGGCCACTGTCCATCCAATCCTGGATCTTCTAAATCACCTCTCCATATCAAATCACCGCACCTGTAAGTTTTCTATTCGACATTTCTACAGTTTGTTACTGAGTTAGTTTGTGATGTTAAAAGTGGATTATTGATATGACTGGTTCTGAAGTGAATTGTTGTCTGGGATATGCATGGACAATATTCCGGTGTGACAAAATAGCCCAGCGAATTCGTTCATGACACTGCAATGTTCCGCGGACGACAGTAACGGTGAGATGCGCGGGAATGCAAGTGTGCGGGAAATGGGTCAGCATAGCGGACTCTACCTTCTGTGCGGGAACAATATCATTTCAAAAAAGTGAATATCTTGGCCTAGTGAATGCTGAACAAAGTGGAATATTGTTTCTTATATTCATTACATATACTATACTTATAACAACCGGACGTGAATAAAATAGATTTAGACTTGTACAATACCTTTTCTGTAGCATAACCCACAACAATATGTTCCGATGAATCTTCGGGCAGCTTCAAATGAGAAAACCAGCGAAATTCTTCGTCCGTCCGATTCGTAGTATCAAATAAACTCACAGGATTCCATTGCAACTTTAAACCTGTATCGTTGACCACTAAAAAACCAATGTCATCGAACTCTTGCTTCGACCTCTTCGAAGGCACCACAAAAGCTATGACTGGCATACGATGCTTCTGGTATACTATGGAAGTGTAGGATACTATTTTACTGTAAGAACCAGTTTTTATGTTTTACATCTGTCATATATCTAATTCTACAATAAAATTCTATTATTTAAGCAGCGATAGCCTAGTGGTTTGAAATTCGACCTCTCACTCGGGGAGCCCGGGTTCAAATCCTAGTGCGCAAAATATAGTTACAAAATATGCATTTTAAGTTTAAATATCACTTGCTATAACGGTGAAGGAAACGTGAGGAAACCTGCACATCTTAGAGTTGTTCTAAAAAATTGTTCTCTGAGGACTGTGAAGTCTGCTAACCCGCATTTGGCCAGCGTGGCAGATTATTTATCTATGGCCTTAACCCTCACATCTGAGAGGAGAGTCATGTTTCAACAGTGGAACGATGAAGAGTCGGGAAAAGAAAATTTAAGAATCAGAACAAACTGAAAAAATGCATCGCTTATCCGTTTATAAACTAGTTTAAAAAGGATGTTAGATACATGCTCTATTAAATTTAAAGGTATAATATGATATTGGGTACATTGAATGAATTGGAAAGTGCTGCTAGTATCGGGTAGATAGATCGGTAGATAAGCAAAAAAACGTTATTGGTGGAATGACCGTCAGTAAGAAACTTCCATCGAATAAAATTAATAGGCTAGGGCAGTGATTCTCAATCACTGTGCCACTTTTGTTTGCCGCAAAATTTGCATACTTTACTCCAATAATATATATACAACATACAGGCTTACATAGAACTGCTAATTAAGACC
>DWFO01001516.1:0-15641 GCA_018246595.1 Mimoniades nurscia nurscia | reverse complement strand
ATTTTTGACAACATGTATAAAGCAAATGAAAATTTATTTAAACTTTTGCATACGTGTTCTATTTGTGTAGTCCAGTTTAATTTGCTATCTATAAATATACCTAGAAATTTTGTAGTATCAGTGTCGTTTATTTGTTTACCTTTATAGTTAATATTGAGAGGAGAGACTTGTTGGGATCTTTTGTTTTTAAAGGACATTATAGTTGTTTTATCTAGGTTAATCTTTAAATTATTATTATTGAGCCAATCAATTAATTGTGTAAGCGCGTGATTTATGTCACTTTCACAAGTACTTGGGTTTTTATTTCTCTCTCTCTCTCTCTCAAATATTTGCTCTACAAACTCCAGCAGTCGGAGAATTGTGGCTTGTTTGGAAAATATAACTAGTAAATAATACACAGCCATAAATAACTATAAATACATGCGCCATTCGCAGTCATATTTCTCACAACAACTAAAGTGCGTGAAATCCGCGATATCCGTAAACATTTCACGTTTGAAACAACCAAAATAAACGATCCGTGCCTGAAAGTAATAACTGGGCCAGTATTTCACACTTCTAAGAGACATGTATAAGTGTTCAAATATAGGCACAGAAGTTATGAACATTTAAAATGCCTATAAGAGTGTTGAAATATTGTCATGCGATTTTTTTAGCATGAAAATTTAATTAACTTCCGATTTTTATTGTGTAGTAGTAACCTTGGTAACATTATTAATTACAAATTAAATATTTAACAGGGTTTCATATTAAAAAAAAATATTTGTAGGTGTATCCGAAACGAACCTATCCATACATAAAATAGGTACCTACATAAAATTTCGTTCGTGATTACAGCCTGAACTAGTGTTTGATTGTTTGCACAATTGAATTAGTAGTTAGTAAAAATTGGATGACACTGACTTTTTCCGCTTTTTTGTAATTTCCCCTGAAAATATTAGTCACTTTATTTTAAAACAAGTTTAACCCGTTTAAAATACTGAAATCAACTATACGATGATGCCATAAAAATAAGATCGTTTCAAAGAGATTCGGTAAATTTTACGATACGAGTCGCAAATATCAAATGAAGCAATAAAAAATCGTAAAAAGATTCAGGTAACCCCTTTTAAAGAAAAATGCATCGCTAAAACAAACGAACGAAGCCAAAGCTTGCGGGGGCGTATTGAGAACTGAGACACTGCAATTTTTAAACCAAAACCCACTTAATATTAATAGCTCACAAAATGTTGAACAAATAAATATATTCCATTAAAAATGGTTATTTTTATTTCTTAATAGTATTAAAGGCATATAAGGCTACTTAATTAGAACCGATTATCTAAGCCTAGTTCAGTAAATACCTATGAGACATCTTAAAATCCGATATTATTGGACATTTACATGCGACATCTTATAGCCTAATAATATTGGTCATCATAAAGGCCGCCAATATTGAACATTTTTAAGTGTTTGTCTTTACTTTTTGCTTTAATGGTGGTTTAAAAATATTTAACAATTGGGTTAACCACTATCCCATACCTAGATAGGCAGGCTTCACAGGAGCCACGTGGCGACCTATGCTCGGAAGCAGGACCTGTGCGGATCATATTCATACCCAACAGTGACATAAAAATGGGCTGTAACCAATTATTCTATGTATACATATAGAAGATCTGAAACTATTTCTAACGTTTCTGTAACTTTATAATAGTTGAAGAGGCAAAGAAGTCTGAAGTAAAATCTAAAAACTCTAAAAATAATCGAAAACATTATGATGAAACTAAAATTTTTGGTTTAAAGTCCCATTGGCGAATATATTCATGTTATGTGAAAGTATCAGAAAATAAACCGATAAGTAAATAAAGAAATGCGTTAAAAAGGACTATTACGTGTTATTATTGTTTTGTGCGAGCCCGATCAGGGCGCATGCACGGCGGCTGATAACGGCGACAATTCTGCTACTTATCACACGGTAGGATGTAGGGTTGTCGCAACGTAATTACAACGTAAACACTTATTAATGTAAAAACTAAACCGGCCTCAAAACCCAGGTTGAGTACCTACTATATGCTTTTTCTAATTTGAAATTGTTTAGTAGTGGCTCGGTGTCTGTATTTGTTCACGGATTATGGCATTAGGCTCAATCCCTATACCAAAAAGGGGCGTAAAGATCGTAAGATCGTAAGTCGTAAGATCGAATAAAACATACGTGAATTAAGCTGATACGT
Source organism: Mimoniades nurscia nurscia (assembly GCA_018246595.1). Taxonomy (NCBI): domain Eukaryota; kingdom Metazoa; phylum Arthropoda; class Insecta; order Lepidoptera; family Hesperiidae; genus Mimoniades; species Mimoniades nurscia. The sequence goes on along the minus strand of DWFO01001516.1, from coordinate 13,431 downwards.
AATTTAACGTCATCTAGGAAGTGGTTGGCAGAGGAGTGCAGTACACTCTTATGTCTCACCAGTTACGTTTACATCTCACCATGGAATAGTGGGTGGGCCTAATGCCGTACAGCAGGCACAAATCCAGACTCCGAGTCTGTCAGGAGTTACGCTAGTAACTGCTCCCAGAACGAGACAGTCCATATATACATACATATATATGTATATACATATATACATACATATATACACATATATACATGCATATATACATACATACGTACATACAGTGCATAGTGTAATCATGTAATTTTTTTTAAAGTGACAGCCCTAATGTTGACCTTGGGTTTACGTAAGTCACAATCGCGACACATTTCATTGTGAGACGTGACCCGACTTACGAAGCTGCACGTAATACAACATTGTCTGTTCACGACTCTTGAAGTAACACCCCAGTCCCGAAGGCTACTTGCTAGTGTTAGGATTAGGTGTTGGCCACCAGGCCATCCAGGAAGAAAGGTTTCCAATTAGTCAAGTTATGGCTGCGGGTTATTTGGTTTATAAAATAATGAGTTTATTTTAATGTTTTTTTTTTAAATTATGCTACAAACCCTAAAGTAACATCACGCATGTAATGTTTGAAAGTGTAGGCAGATGAGAAGAGTACACTTCCACGTTTAACCAATTACTTTGATGTCCCTTTATGAAGTCTATTGGCTTATACCGGGCACAAATCCACGTTAATTAATTATACCATCTATTTTTATTTTGTGTTACTTTATTTGCCTTATTATATTTGTCTTATTTTTATTGTATTGTGATACATATATGTACATATCTTCACGCCAGATCCCTCACGGGGTAGGCAGAGAGACTGTATTATGTATATTTTCTTTGTATGTATATTTTCTGTTCTTGCAAGTACATATATTTTCTTTATAATTTACTAGCATTTTATGAATACGTCCGGATGGGTTGTAATCCTTTAATGCGTAGTATTATTAAGTAACTTTTCAATTACTTCTAAATGTACATTGTTATAATCGTGAAGTTTCTCGCTTCTGACCAAATTTTCAACATGTAATAACTAAGAAAGATATATTAAAATACTATATCCATCCCACAGGATTGCTAGGAAGATAATGTCATTAGGCAATACATACGCTTTCGTGTCCCTTAATTTAGGTTATACACGACTTGAAATGAACAAATAAAACAATTCGAGATCTACTAAGCAGGAATTTTCTATACATTTCCAATACGATTTTCATTCCATTTACGGTACTATTTGCACATTTGCTCGCGCTCACGACGTCTGCAACAACGGACCGCTGCGCGATAACGCATAATGCGCAGTGTGCGCAGCAGTTGCAACAACAAAACGCATCACAAGTACACAAAGTTTACGAGCGCGGTACATTATCAAGGTCGTGTATGTTTCATGACTCATAACTATCTTATACTCGTGACTGCATGTGCGGTCTTGTAAAATACATTCAAACTATAGTATTGATGGTCTTGTAGCCGAGGACAGGTCGCGATAGCTCTCTTTCTGGGAGACTTATGCCCAGCAGTGGACCGAAATAGGCCGATGGCGTGATGATAGTTTTGTTACAATTGAATTCTATTACGTGACATCACGCCGGTCATCCCCGAGAGGTAGGCAGAGGAATGTAGAACACTCCCACGTTTCACCGGTTACGTTTACGTCCCACTATGGAATAGGTGTTGAGCGTATTGCCATACACCGGGCACGTATCCACAATTCTATTAAATGCTACCATTTTTATTAAATTGGATATTAAAATTGATTGTAAATTAGTGAGGGAGGATATTAAAACCTGGTTAGATGGGAATCAGTCGACGTGTACGACTTTTCGAAAATGTCTAGGATATTTGTAATTTAAATGACACATGACATAAAACGTACACGTTAGGCAACATTCGCGCGTGTGTATGTGTCCGGCAAAAATGGCAACTACTTCAATAAATGCATGTAAATAAGGAATACATTAGCTTCCGGCAAATACGCGGTTTCCTCGTGACACAGTTCAGTTTCGAACAATCGATACAATGGCGCCACGGCGTCGTAAACACTAGTAGGTATATGAAACAGTCAATGCAGTACGTGAAAGATTGTAAAGATGTGTAGGTACTTATATCAACTTACTTCAGCATCGACTTCCTTCCATGGTGCCAGCTGCCTTTCCGTCTCCCTAGAAGACACGAACACCGCTACTCGCTGAGGCCTCAACGCGCGCAGAAACCTCGGCAAGGACGACCCGAGGACCACCACATCATCAAGGCCCGCTCCGACTACTGACCGGATGATATCCATAGATTCGGACCTGTGAACAAGTCGAACGTATGTATATCAAGCATACTTTAATACTAAAGACACCAAGAGGACAGGTCTCAAAATCCCAAGGTCATAAGTTCGATACCAACCCAAAATAAATATTTGTGTAATGAGCACAAATATTTGTTCTGTGTCTGTATGTAAGAAGTATTTATTTAAGTATATATTTATATGTAAATAATATATACATATAAATATATACTTACGCGGTTTATCAACCATCTGGTTACCATAACACAACCTCTATTGAGACTTCATTTGGAGACGTGACAAGATGTTATTCTATAAGATCTGTCTTTAGTCTAGAAACTAAACTAGACTCTGTACCATGAATGAATATACGTTCGTAATGGAAAGAATATAGCTCACTCAATTAAAAATGACTATTGAGTCATTTTTAATTGGTATGTATTGACATACCAATATGTACATCTATATATCATCTAAGCTTGTTTCCTCTCTCTAATATGGATTTTATTCAAATACAGTAACCTTGAACTTATGAAATTGAGATGAGATAAGGAAAGACTTACAAGAAAGGCCCGTTAATATAATAGCTTACATAAGAACTCTTGTAGGGATTGACGATGTTTAGGAATACGATTAATTTACATAAAGGACTTGGTGCTTTCTGCTTACCCCGCAAGGGATCTTGCGTGTAGGTGTAATGATATATTTAGACGTATATTACGTTGACCACTTACCGGTAGAGCTCGCTCTGTCCGGATGTGATTGATAGAGCGGAGCATCGCGTGGCATGCGCCGGAAGCACGTCCCTCGAAATGTAATCTTCTATCCATTGCAGAGCGCGACCAGAGCCGCTGTAGTCGCAGTACACGACTGTCGACAAAAACAAACAATTGTTGAAATATAGTTGAAGCTAATTATCATCACCATCTTCTTCATCATCATTACTATCTCCAGTATCACTCTGATCATCATAACTTGGATCGGTCCAGAGTATTAATGTTCAATGACTTAGAAATTATGCTGACCGAAAGATTGTACTGCCATTGAGTTACACAAATCAAACCCTACTTATAGAGTTATCTCAGTCTCTGCTCAGTCTACTGCTGGAGCAAGGCCTCCCCCAAAGAGCGCCATCGAGTCGCGTCCTGACGTCTCGTGTAGGTTTACGAGTAGGATGTTGGCGCAATGGCGAAAACAGTTTCCCTGCCTTTAGCACGATATTACGCACACATTACTTTATATGACCATGAATAGGAAAATAAAATAAAATACCTCAAACATTAGTCAAACATTTAAATATTAGTCGCGTCTGCAAAAATTTTAACGCTAGTCCTATATTTGCAATACATAAAGAAAATATTTAAACTTAAGTTCATACTGTTGTAAGGCCTTCACACTTTGTGTAATTATTTTTATCGTTACCCTGTTACATCGTTATATTCATTATACATATAAATTTTAACTTTATGTATTCCTTCTCCATACATAAATTTCATCTACATGTCAAATCTTACTCTTCCGTGAGCGCAATGTTTCAAAGAAATGAGCGCAAAAATTTCATTTTCACGTACATATTAAGATATATGTATGTACATAGATAGGTAGTGAAATCGAATATTAAAAATTATTGTATGAAATATTTTCGTATGAAATAATCAAATCACGGAAGCTTGTAAAGGTAGTCGATAACAAATTAAAGAAAAATAGATTGGATAAATTGATGATAATTATATTCAATTACACTGGAAGTATTGCATTTGAATACCATTCTAATTTTAAATTGGTTCATTCTAATTTCAAATTAATTCATTACGATCTAAAATTAACTCTTTCTAATTTCAAATGAATTTTTTACGTTTATGCGCAAATGAATTCATAAACAATTATTATTACTAAGATGCAAATAATGTAGCAAGGTCATTATGAGGAAAATATAACGGATCCCGCATCGATATAATCCTGTTGGTTACAAAGTACACGAAAATCGTAGTGTTATACGAGTAGGTAGTCGGAAGGGAACAGAGTAATTTAGAGTCTTGAAACATTTGTATTTATCAGCTAGCTTCGCACATACAATCGATATTACAATACAATCCAATAGAATTCAATAGATAATAATTATATGTATTATGCTTCTGTTTAACGAAAGTATAAATCTAAAATATCAGGTGTGTAACTTCGAAACCGACGAACCTTAATCAAAGAATTTCTGAAAATCAACAAATACATGATTTGTTTAATCATCTTCATCATCATCAGTCTATTGTAGTCCATGCTGCACATGGCCGCCCTTGAAGGGTTATGCCCATATTTTTTTAAATAATCGAGATGTAATCTTCTGAAACACATTAAGCTGAGGGGTACAATGGCGCACTTAATGCCTAATACCATTCACTCCCATTCAGCCCTGGCGTGTGGTGAGAATGTGATGGGTGGATACTTACATAACTATGATAATAAAATTAATACGTATATACTCTGACATATTTTATTGTTGAATATATATCCTTAGATATAGGTACAGATACACTATGCATGGTACTTATTTATATTTTTTAGTATTAAATGGGACCTAATTCATCAAGTGGATTTATTACACATTGACTACATTGTTGTTTTCTAAAACTGTTAAGCACTTGTGGGAATATATACATACATATATAATCTGCTGCATATAAACAATAGCATACAGTTATAATTAGTCTATTGTTCTAGTAAAAAAAAACAAGGAAAACGACTTATACATATTTCTATTTGTGCTATGAATGTGAATATTAAAAGTGTTAAACGAAGTTTAATAATACTGGAATAATGAATGAATTGCATTAGAAACCGAATCCTCGCATAAAATTTTCGAGTCCGAAAGGCGAAACATGAAGACACATTATATTACATTGTAAATCCATCTTTTTTCGCTCCGTATCCAAAGGTTAATGACATGATGATGATAATATGTGATATTATACGTATTATTATAAAAAGAAAGACTAACTCAATAAGGTTTAAAGACATTTATTCCCAAAAAGACATATTTGTCACTTACATGATAACATAGTTCTTAAAAATAGTACATAATAATTATGTTCGTTGTCGCAATAACATAATATAACGCCCGTATTTCCTTGAAAGAGTAGGCAGAGACGTGAATTACACTCCTACGTTCACCAGATATTCCCACCATGGAATATGAAGTGAGAAAGAAGAAAGTATATTATTATTATTTGAAATCAATAACGTTGAAGTTGACTGCCACATTGGTGGAGTAGTGGCACGCGCGACTGTCGATCGAGAGGTCTTGAGTTCAAATCTGGGATCGGATACTATTGGGTTTTTTAATTTAAATAATGACAAGAAGCTTACCCTCTATTCCATAGCGGGACGGAAATGTAACTTGTGAAACATGGGAATGTACTACTCACCTCTGCCTACCACTTCGAAGAGTACACGCGTGATGTTACGTAATATATAATATGCAAGGTGGTGTTTGTCGATTTGCAATATAAACTAGAACATTATGGGTAGTTATGATACCTCTCATATTACATAAACATTGCGTATATGGAGGGTTACAGCAAGCTCGACAGTTTTAAAACATACGTAAAACAGTAAATGTTTTCGACAAATTAAACGTAATGGTAATGCAAATGCCAACTAACTGTTAAAACGCGGACCAACGCGCCCCGAAAATTTGTAATAATAGTTTTTTTTTTCAATAAAATATTTTTGTTCCTAAAAGTTTGACCTAATTCGATATTATAGATATAAAATTACAGCGGAAACGTTATTACGAGTTGAAATTTATTGATGCGTCTTTAATACTACTGTCATGTGACTCTCTGCATTCAATTCTATGCTTGAATTAATTATGCGAATAACATTATACTAAATTCATAGTTCCTCCAACGAACTTATAAAAACTTGTTTCTATGATTCGTTATCAAAGGATACATAAATATTTTTTATGCACTTAACGCTTGTGAAGTATTAACGCTGCAGTGTTATTGGCAATACGCTCATCACGTGGAACGTATCACCGGACGTATAACGAAACTGATCAATCGTGCGAGTACTACACTCTGCCTATCCCTTTGAAGATACATAGGCGTGAGTGATCAAAGTATTAATGCTGTTTTCTAAGCAAACGATGGTTGGTAAGTAATCGGAAATATAAGGAACCATTTACACATTGTCACGCCAGAGGCGAGTGACTCGCTATAAATATAGAAGATCTGTACAAATATGTAGAATTAGGTACAGAACAGCTAATGCTCAGAAATATCATTCCAAACAAGATTCTGCCATGTTTTTAGTTTGTTACTGAAGTTATCACGTATACACCCATGTTTGTTAAATTATTATCCAAAAGTATCAAGATTTGTAGCGAAAATGAAAGAACTGCTATTTTATTTCGTTCATCGCCATGAATATTGAAGAATATTAACACATGATCGTTATCCCGTGCTGGGATACAGGATATCGTAAGAGGCGACTAAACCCGGCGCTGGAAGATCATGACACGCTATGACGCGGTCTGTCTAGGCACAGGTAGATGCCCAGGATGCCCATGCTATGAGTAGCAGCGTAGATGGGGGAGAAGCTGTACTCCGCAATATCCAACCCGCATGCCGAGATTATGGGATATATATCGGGATTATGGGCATAACCCCTTAGACGAAGGCTATGTCCAGCAGTGGATGGCAATAGGCTAATAATTATGACGAAGTTAGAACTTGTGTCTTGTGTTGATAGATTATACTGACAAATAAAATCAACGGAGCGTTTGACGTAATATCTATAATTAATTAATTTCATTGTCTTATTGTTTTAAACGTAACAGGTATAATTTATTGATTTACTTTGTTCTTCTATTGTTTAAGACGCCTGCTGCAAAGTCTCATCTTCGATAAGGATTTATTGATAGAAAATGTTAATACGCATTAAGTCCATTCCTTGTACAAAGCAAAGTGTATATAAATAAATTTTTGGTAGCGGAATATACCAGATAAATAGTCTGATTTTAAAGTAACATGTTTAAGATAATGTCAAATTCAGAATATTTTGTTTCCTACACAAGTTTAGGTACAATTATAGAATTCAATGAAAATGTAAAGTAAAGTTAATACGATTCTGTATAATACTTGATCTATGATATCAAATATTACCATACCAAACATCGTTCGACGCGAAATCTGAATGTGTTCGCGTTTTCAATTCACACCCAACTTCAACTCTATGCATTTCCTGTTTGTTTGGAAAATAAGTTGAACAATGTGGATACAGCATTAATATTTTTTTAAATAAAACTCGTTTCCGTTTGTGCTATATACCAGTAAAAGAAGTTGAATGAACAAGTATATTTTTCATTCATAACCACAAAATTAAGTTTAGGATGTTTTACTTTACACTCAATGGAAATAATATTTATTAGTAGATTTAAATTTAGAACATTCTAGATTCAGAAAATTGTTAAAACTATTGTATATGTTCTAATTTAGAACTTTAGAAATACTTTAAATACGAGGAAAAACTCCGCACAAGTTAATTGTTTTTTCACAAAGACGACAACATCAGATCTCCGCAATACACCTCATAATTTTAACACAGAAAGTCGGCACTACAAAGCTCATTTGACCTTCCTTTTATTTCAAATGATATGTGACAAAATGGCGTCATTTTTTTAACTCGGCATATCCGTCCTAACCGCATATATGTATGTATATATTGTAAGGTTTTCTTAACGTCAAGGTCTAGGAAGATTAAGATTTCAATATGTACCTTTGTAAGCTAACATGATCCTCATTTATTATATTGTATTTCAGTAGTTGCTGATATGAAACTTCATATATTCAGTTAAGAGACTAGTCCCACCTTTTTGTGAAACGATAAAGGTAAATGCATTTCTCGTTCCATTGTAAAAGTAAGTCTAACATACGGCTCAGTGTCAAATAATATATATATAACTGGCGATATCAGCAGATATAAGGGTTTTATCCAATACAAGGATACTGTATTGAAAACAAAACAGTTACCCTTCTAAAACCACCCGTGAGAACTAAACCGCTTCTCAAATTATCGATCTGTGATCTTCAGCAGCACTAAATTTCTATGAAATCGTTTGTTTTTATTCACCAATCATTATTTAATCACATTGCCATTACGATCTAGTGGTCCCGACTACTGGCTCCCTCTCCAGAAGACTGACGTTTGAACCTCTAACACACTCTTCTGTCTACGCTAAAACGATGGCAGTATTATTAAACTAAAATATCTCTAACCGTGGCGGTGTGTGAAGACACCTACTCGTACATATGTATGTATGTAAGATATTGACCAGACCACGCACAACGGCACATGCCTAGAGAAGAAAACATAAATATGAATTATTCATATTTATGTGTTCGTACGTAAAAACATATAATATTTGAAGTAACGAACGATAACAAGGGTTGGGATAAGAAAATAATACGTAAATAATAAGAATATAATAAAATAACACGAAAATATTAATAATAATAAATTATACTCAAACTTTGCCAAATAAAAAGATTTTAAACCTTGTCAAAGGCATTTAGATATGTTCAGCTACCAATGTACCAGAATAAAACACACTCACTGATTTTAGTGGATTCGATTCTCAGAATGCATTTTACAGGACACATTTTTTTGTGTGAGTCTTTTAGTTAGAACCTTGTATTTTTATCATTATATAAATTTATTACCTAGCTTATCAATATGGTCAAGACTGAACACTGCCTTCGTGAGTCCTCATAATATGTTAAAGAAATAATTACTATTGTTATTCTACAGCAAAACAGGTAGGCACTGAACTGTACTGCGTAAATAGTGTCATATAATCTTACATAATATATGTCCATCGCTATGTACACAATTATGGAGATATGAGTAGGTATGAATATTTTATGACGAATTAATATTCAACTAGTGTATACAGACGTTTGTTGAGTATTAAGAAACAAATGTTACAAGTAGTTGCAAGTGCATTTTTCTTATTATTATATTACCTATCAATCTACTTCCCTTTCGGGATAGACAGAGCGAATCGATTACTAATAATGTGTATTATTGCCCACCTGACATGCTTTTTCCACATTCATCGCTCCCTTACATAAATGTCACACACATATTTGTATGTTATATAAGAGACCAATATGCGAAGCAAATCGCGGAGGACTTGTTTGGTGTGGCACTTTTGTTCAAACACAATATGAACTCTAAGTGATAACGTAAGGTGGATATTGGCGCGAGGAATTTGTATACCTCGGCAGCGCGATCGCGATGTTGTCCCAGCTGGTCTGTTATCGCGTATGTTCAATGCGAGCATATTTTATTCAATAATATACATTCATATATATCTTCAGGCCATGTCGCTCACCGGATAGGTACAGTACCAATAATATTAAAAATATAAGGAATAGACACGTATTATTTTGAACAACAAATTGTGTTAGAAATATTATTGACCGTAGTGAGATTTCTTTGTTAATAAAAATAAATTATGGAATCGTGTTCGTTAAAATTATCGAACGTCTGCAAGAATAGATATATTTGGCGTTCGTCGTTGCCTGCCTACACTATAAGTGACCTGGCGTTATGATAATTATTGAATACGCTTCAGCCAGCAAATTTATAAATAAAACGCTCTGTATATCATGGATCATTTAGTCACCATCATGAACATCACCACTTGTACGGTTCCACTCGAGAGTCCCCTTAGAATTAGAGAATATATGTACATAATATATCTCTGTATTTACTCAGGATTGCCGCAAAATGGTAATTGATACTAAATGATGCTCAGATTCGATTCCAAATTCAAAATCAAACAATATTTAAATTTATTAAAAGATGTAAGTACATAACGACGCCTGTCCAAATATTTCAGATATTTCATTAAACAATTTAACTTAAAAAATGTATACTCTCAGTGCATAATACTTGTTGATTATTTTATAAACAGTAGGTACTCAGATTACTGTCCACTTAGGTTACTACCTAGTGCATGTAATGGAAAACACACACAAGGACACAAAAATCAAGCCCATCACTCTGATAATTGGTGATCGTTGATAATATAATCACTGATGATTACCGAATAGTTCCTATATAGCTTGCGCAAATCCGAATTAGAACCGCGCGGCATTCGGGAAGTGTAAAAATAGATAAAAATATTTTATCGCCTGCGCGAAGACCTTGGACGAGCATGTGGTTTAGAAATAAATAAAAAAACTGCGCGAAAACCGAGTCGGATTTCAAGCGGACATAGTACTGTCTTGATTATTGTATATTACGTATTAATATTACGTAATAATGTATTTTTCATTTTAAGAAAATACAAAGATATATAAATACATACATACGTAACATCACTATATGATAACCATTCAGATTTAATAACCATTCAGGTATAATAACCATTCAGATATAATAACCATTCGCACACTATTTACAATTACATATCGCTGACAAAGATAACCCGTCATAGTGAAGTTTGTACCAGATGATACAATAGAATTCAAAAATTTGTGTAAAGAATATATTTTTATTCTTTACACAAATTCTCAGTTCACAATTGAACTATACCGCGGATACCTACAACTTTCCGCCTATGACGTTGATAACGAATAGAATATTTTCGGCGAATGGTATTATTCGTACTGCTAGTATATGTATTTTAGTGACAAAATACAAACTAAGAAAGCTGTAGGTACGTGCGTGACATTTATAAACATTATGTTGACAGGTGTGTTCAAAAATGAATTTTCAGTATAAATATAACTTGAGGAAAATATATAGAGAAATGATATATTATACATTATTTTAAATCAAATTTAATCAACGTTATTGTTAATCATATAATACCTGCATAGTAACAAATAAAAAACAAAATATAATTTAGTTGTAATCGGTTTAAACGTTACATAACAAAGCAAGCACTTGTACAGTGGGCGCGATAACAGCTGTGATAACATGGAAGCCGGGTTTGGTGATACTCGATCACACGCGCGAATATCGTAATCTTGTAACGTTACTCATGACTCATCTACACTAGGCTCCAAATATGTTCTTTTATTTGTACCTTCTTTGCGGCAAGAAACGAATTATTGCCAATTAAACGTAACACCACGCTTGTAATTCCCGTAGAGATAAGCAGGTGAGTGTAGTACACTCCCACGTTGTATCAGTTATGTTTACGTCTTACCACAGAATAGGCTGTGAGCTTATACCCATACTATTTATATCCTAAATCAATCAGTTATTAGTAAGATTGATACTTCCTATGTACACTTTTATCTTGCTAACGAATGATTTTTTTTAATACTACTCCATTTTGAAGTAAAGTAAGTTATTTTATTTAAGGATGTAGTGAATACTTCGTCCATTGATTTTTTTTAAATGACCCAAACATACCAAAAGACGATGCATTCCATTAGTTTTCAATTATCACTATTACAGATAATTACATACACTTCATCTGCGAAATAATATCAGTCTTAAATTTCCAATATCACAATTCATGAAATAGGTATCTATACATTCAGGCAATACGACTATCTTACTAACAATTTATACTGAATGGACTACCCAAGTCAAAACTCGGCTGCAGACCTGTGTGCAGACCTGTGGGGGGCAGTGTTAACATGTGACCGCTGCCCGCTCATTCTCTCTCTTAAAAAAACTTTGACCGGGCCTAATACAACGGTTATCAATTAATGACCAATACCAAGATTCCACATTATCTTTACAATGCATTTATACGGCAAGCGATATTAAAACAACGTTCATTGCGCCGAAGTATATGCTGCGGCACAATTAAATGGTTCGTTCGTAAGACTTCTGCAACGCTGACGTTGCTCTATAAGTGGTTTCCGCTAGGGTTATCACCTCTGTTCAAAATAATATAAGTTAATGTTGATCAAAACCTATAGATCAACGCTCGTTTGGCCTCCATAAAAAAACAAATTCCAAATTGTTTTTCACCTCGGAATAATTGTTAAAAGATGCATGCGACTTTGAAACGGCATGCAGGCAGCGATGAAATTTTGAATAATAATTCGAAAATACGACATATGAAACTCTGCGAACAATGACAACCCTAGTTACCACATAGAATATTGAATTATGAGTAGTTAACGGAATTTAATTGTTTTGGCGCACTTAGCTAACATAACAATACCTCAATGAGTTTTACGTTGCACCTATGTGCGCATAAGTTACTTTACATCATTAAAATGTTGCCATCGTCAACTGTTCATTATTAAAATGGCGGTCACAAGGCTTACAATAATAAAAGCTGAATGAGTACCACCTGACAAACAAAAAAAATGGTAACACAGTATTGTTATAATGCTATAGGTAACTATTTAAAAATATGAAGCCCTTTAAAAACTCTTTTAATAATTAATTAAGAAATTAGAATTTTATATTTTATTAAAAATACATATCATTGCAAAAATAAGATTTTTTATTATAATAAATACAAAAAATATTTTTATTGTTCTCTAAAATATTTCTAGCATATCCAAGCCACTCAAACAAGCTGCCCTTTAATTGAAAAACAATCATTCTATTTAAAATTGAAGCGGGTTGCCATAGCGAAAAATAGAAATGTTAGATGCAGTATTAAACAGCTGCTAGCACTTTAATATTTCTTTTACGATTATCAAGGAAATAAATGTGCAAAGTCGAAGTCGGAGTTGAAGGTTCAGTTTTAGTCTTTTATATGTGACACTTCTTTCGATGGGTCGGTAAAGAATCTTTTCTCTAACTAGGTTGACAGCACCCCTTTTTCCCGCGTGAACAAATGTCACTGTCAATGTGACATTTGTTGAATAGGTAATTCTTATAATTACAAATATGGTCAGTATCTTAAATACTTGCTTACACATCTTACATCAAAATATAGATTATTTAGCTGTAATACTATGTCATCTGACATAATGTGCCTAATATACATATATGTTTATATACCCGTATAAAAAATTGTCACTGTTGTAAGGTATGTTCGGGTAAGATCGGACTAGGGGTAAGATCAGATAATTCAAATAACTATCAAACGCGCTAATATTTTTTAATTCTGATAACAAAATATAAGACTCCATTTC
>DWFO01001515.1:0-15642 GCA_018246595.1 Mimoniades nurscia nurscia | reverse complement strand
ATATGGAATAGGTGGTGAGGCTATTGCCATACACCGGGCACATATCCAGACCTCGAGCTGCTACTAGACCAAGGCCTCCCGATCAGCAAGCGCACGCCTTTATATAAGTTATAAGGTATATGTAATTTTTAATTCGTACGTATAAATCATAACACTGACGCTAACAGTCTCACGTGTAATGAGCCTAAACGCATGTACGCGGTAAAGTACAGTCACTCACGACACTTCATAGCGTCATAAACTGGTACTCGTAAAGCCGCGCGGCCGCACCGCGTATCATTAAAATTAAACCTTTAATGAGAAAATGAATTACACGCGGTTATGAAAAGTTACGAGCTTTATACTGTTGTGCGCGTTACACTTTTATTATTTGCGCCGAACGCACGGGCGGTAATGAAGCAGCTATTTATTTATTAGAATTGACAGCCCATCGACATTGCTATATTTTGGGTACAAATTTGCAAGCGAGCGGTTGTCGACGTGCTCTCAACACACGAACATACGACGGCTCGGCGGATTTCGTTGTGTGCGCGGTTGGAAACTTTTGATCCCCTGACATAAATCTCCATCAGAAAATAGGGAGGGACGTAACCGGCTTAAGCTTAACTGTGACTAGTGGCCCCGAACCTTACTTTAAATATATTTATAATAATGATAAAATACACTAGCTAATTTCGGTCTTTATTCGCTTCAAACTAGAGAACATTTTGTCATAAACCCACCCCCCACGTTTGTTTTGGGAACGTGCGGATTGTACAAACATTATTTCATATTTCGATGTTATTTTGGTAAATAGATTTTGTATTGTCAGATGTATTAATCTTGTTATATCAGTTAGCTAATCTGTATAAGTACTCTGGTACGTACGTACTTAGGTATATGGATTAACAACCTATGTTTACCTCTTTGAAAGTAATATCGTAACTATAACAAAATGATCGACTCGAAATTTAGAAAATTACAAATATTAAATTCAAAATAATATTTGCAAATATTACTATTTGATTCTTTCTTTGCGTGTCGACTATTTGATATACGAGTAACAGTGAAATGGGGGAATATAGGTAACGTAATGAAAGCTCAAAAGGGTAAAGTACATTCCCAAGTAACATGGTATTAGGGTAACAAAAGGATTTTTTATCTTCCTTGTACTTATAGAATTATAACAAAGTAAAACCGAACATTGACATAGATCAACATTTTAAGAAAAAGTGCATTAGCATATGAACATTGGTACCTTTTTTTTAATTAGGTACTTATTTTCTTTTTGTGGTAATTTTAAGGATACACGTAACAGATTTCATTAATTCGTGTAACCTAGTATTAATGTAACACGAATTAATGAACGACAATAAATTACATTAATTAGATAAAATACATTAAAATGAAACAATAGACTTTGTAACGTTGGGAATGCTCCTTCATTTTGTGTTCCACGCATTATTAATGTACCTATATATGTATAAAGACAGTGTACGCGTAATGGTTTACAATTATGTTTTCATCTCCGAGGGTTTTGAGCTCCATTCCCTCGAATATACCTCTTTGCACGCAATGATTAGAATTTCAAGATTAAATCTCACTCGTCGGGAGATGTTCGTGACGTCTTCTAAGGTACGTGACGTCTTCCAAGGTATGTGAAGTCTACTAATTCCTATTTGGCCAGGCCAGCGTAGTACCTATCCTATCTCCAAGGGTAAAACAATTATGGTCAAACTGTGATGAATAATTACAGGTTCGAAATATAAACCATTCATTAGAATTTATTATTTTTCCGAAGGGCCATTTTACGAAGCGGCGGTAGTTTCATCTTGACGTACAAAAAGTGTTGTAATGAACTAATTTCGAATAAATGATATTTGAATTTGAAGTTGAATTTATTAGGGCCCCTTAAAAATGAATGAATACTCGACATACTAAAAGTTGTTCAATGCAAAGATTGCACCATATATTATCACCGTTATTAATCTGTAGAAATATATCAGCAAAGAAAAGCTGTGAGCATCACATTTACTCGTAAGTACGTACACAAGGCTACGCAAGTCTCCGATATTAATGTTGTATATGACATTAGTAGTGAGTCGCGAGTATCGAGTAGCGCACGGTCCGTACACACATTGAGTCGCACGACGCGTGTTGCCTGTTCAGCCACTATACACGTAGCGGCTAAACAGATCACACGTTTACAAATTATAATTTTGCACAATCGTTGCCGGAAACAGAGAAATCGATGTAACAGAAGATAACGTAACTGTTAAATTAACGGCTTTTCCTACTGGTACCCAAGCTTTTTCTGTAATCTCCTTTTTAGAATATTCTTTCGAGTAAAAATTATACGAACAAGGATATTTCTCCACTTCAGAAACAAATTGAATATTCAAAAATTGCTCTGCCATCTTAGTTATCGTCGAGACTTATGTGGAGGCGTTCTTGTTCGGCAGGTTGCGTTTGGTGTGATGCTAGTCGCGCGACGAATGTCGACGACGCGACTTGTGTACTAGCCTCAATGGATTAGTATAGTGGTAGTCGCATGAAGACTAAAGTCGTCTAGTATCGGACACTTATGTAGCCTTGTGTACGAAGGGGCTAACTTTATTTTAAAACATTACTAATACCAACAATTAATGGAGCGTTTAAAAACAATTAACGAAAACCATTCATGCAGAAAGCACACATAGCATTTTAAGTCAAAAAGAAGTTTATTACCGCATTCAACCGTATCATACTTTGTGGTTCTATGCGATAATAATTGTCGACGTCGTGTTTCATTATTAGCGATAAACGAGTGGAACAGAAATAAGAAATGAATTAAATAATGATATTAGGAATAAATCAAATAATAGTCTCTACATATTACAAAGATAATAAAAGACAAAACAATGGAAAGACAATTGCTTTCGTGTGTTTACTATAGCTTGCTTATATCATTACAAATATACTTATCCGTAAACATACACACATACGTATTTAACGAACAAACTTATATACTTGTGTGTCACTGACACATATTTATGTCGTCGCATTCACCTATTTTGGGGATACAGCTTATAAAGCAGGGAGAAATCAGATAATGTAATTGAAATAACAACGTATATCTCTCAATAAAGGAAGACTCGTATACAAATATGGACGATTTTATTCATGGCAATGACCACAGAAACGACTGTGACCCAATTGCGCGTTAATCATTTCATATTAACAATTTCACTTTATGCGTCATCCGAATGCTTTTATGCTGTTTCGGTTTCGCGATTTTATGACAGCATATCGTGGATATGGTTACCAATACTTACAATACTTTGTCGGTATTACTGGCATTACTTTGTATCAAAGTATATTTAGGATGATTTATATTAAAACGGTACTTTATGTATCAAAATATTTAATATTGTATTTATAATATGGAATATTTTAATATTGCAAAACGATCAGTTGATATTGTAAAGTATATCCTGTATTTGTCAAGAATAGGTTTGAAGTTTCTAAAAACTATGTATGTATGTATTGTCCTTACTAACTTTTTGAGTATAAATCGGACCGAAAAACTTAAACAAAATATTAGAATCAAACAACAAACTCATCGTTTTGGAATTCAAATCGTCGACTTTTATTTATATTCAAATCCGAAGTCGAGCGCCGTTATCCTGTTATCCTTACCAATCTTTAACAGTTATTGTAACTCCCTCGTGGTATATTACTGAGTTAATGGCATCATTTGGCGATCTCTATTCTCAATAGGCTCGAAGCGTTGATATAACTCGGGCCAATGCAGGAAAGATATAAAAGTGCCTCATGAAAATATCTGAGAAATAAAATTTTGTCAAATATATGAATCTTAAAATCATCATCAACACGAGCCTATTGCAGTCCACAGCTGGACATAGGCCTTCCCTGGGGAGTGCCCATAATCCTCACGCTGGGCATGCGGGTTGGGTGTTGTAGAGCACAGCTTCACAAACCGCCTACGCTGCTGCCTATAGGCGGCCAGGGCATGTATTTGTGCCCAGACAGACAACGCCATCCTGCAATTTGTCGGCGTCAGGCTTAGTCGCCTCTTACGACACCCTGTACCCCAGCACGGGGTCGAGCAATGTATCCTTACTTCGCCCAGACACGGACTGACGACATTATAAAAACTGACCTTTAATATCATTAAAAACTAAAACTGACTTATTCCTAAGCACATTGTACTCAAATGAAGCAAAGCGTAAGTAATTGAAATCTATAAAATACTGTCAAAGTACTCCCATGGTGTTTATATAGAAACTATAATGTGGCTTTCATTGGCGCGTGTGGCTGTTAATAGTTTTTTACTTCGGCCCTTTTGACAGATATCGATGGCTCGAATGTTGGCCACGGCTGTTGTAGCCGAACGGCAGGTTGCAGCAACCGTCGTAAAATGGTTTCGATGTTTCAGTCAGAGTGAATTGTGATTTATTTTTTTATTTGTAACCGAAACACACCGGTTATCGACGCTTGGGGTAGTCCTGTGTGAATACACGTTAAGCAACGCTTTATTTATGACAGTAGGATACTTAGTAATAATTTTGTCAAACAGTTGGCTAATATATTTCCATTATATTATATTTCTGTACATGAAGAGCAAAAAGTAAATTGGTATTTTGTACAGCCCAACATTATAAATAAATAATTCAACTCATTGTGTATCCGCGAATCGGCACTAGAACAGTGAGGTAGAATGTTCGAAGTCTTCTGCCATAGTTTAATAAATTACTCTAACCTAGCATCTATAGTTTATTTATATTATTACCTGACTGGTACAGAATTCTAATTGTACATTATGCCCGCCATTTGTGTTTATCTATAAAATGTAAAAAGCTGGAAAATAATTCATAGAACTATTTACATTTATCCATAATTACAATAACGGAGAAGTTTATAGTCGTATAGCTACAAGTTGTGTCACATTAGAAGTGGTCTACAATTGAAATTAATGTTCATACGGAATGTCTAACAGGGAGCGTACAACACCATAATTACGTCCGAAACAGAAGGGCTATTCGACCGCATAATCGCACGACAGTATGGTGGCGTTTGAGAACAGCGCCTGGTGCCAAAGAGGCAAGTACGACCAATTGAAAACCAATACGGTTTGAAACTTGGGAGTGGTGATGACAGAGAATTTGCCAGGACATAAATTATATATGTAGGTATATTTAGAAAGAATGATTTTTATCTCTTAATCACATAGGTATAAACTAAGAAATAGCTGAATTTTCGTCCTATTTGAGAATAAATAGTTATTACAAAATGAGGCGATACTGTATAATTAAAAACAAACATGACAGTTTTCTAATTTTATCTAGAATCGGATGTATTAGCCCTAGCCATTGCCATATTAGAAACAAAAAAAAATTGTCTAGATAATGACACAAAATCCTTATTTTTCACTTACCCTCGTGGAAAAAACACATTATAATGTATAAATCAAAGTATATATTTATAAAGCGCAAACGATTACACGAAAATTCACTTGAACGCGTGATACAACGTGAAAATGATTCACCATATTGCAAGATCAAAACAACAGATCCATCTTAATAGTACAAACGTCCCTTCGTTTGCATATTTTATTAAGTAATACTATATTAGTGTACCAAACGACGTACCCTTCTACCACATTACCCCATAATCTATGGCGAGCGGTCGGTTACGTCGCCCAAATGTCGTTTATACGGGCAAAAATTAAATAATAACCAACCCGACCGGGCGGCGGTTAGGAGACGATTGAATTTTTCAATGAATTCATTAAAGTTTTATTGCACGCGACAATTGGTGGTACAATTTACCGCTCAGAGTTAAGGGTGCTTTAAACTGTGGCGAGAAACGATTGTAATATTGTGGTGAATCAGATATATTATTGGGGAATGAAATGTAATATCATGTTTGAAATGTAATTGTTTCAAAAATATAATAACTGTTGGATCGGCGGTATGTTTAAATAAATATTGACTGCCTCGTTGGTCGAGTGGACGCACTGCCGTTCAAGAGGTCCTGCGTTCAAATCGCGCTTCGGGTACTATCGGCTTTTTCTAACTTAGAATTTCTAGTAGTGGTTCCGAGTCCGGATTTGCGCCCGGTGTAAAGCAATAGGCTCACCCGCTATTCCGTGATGAAACGCAAACGTAACAGTTAAAATGTAGGACTTAACAGTCCTTCGTGTACCACTTCGGTAATTACAAATGTGACGTCACGCTGTTACGTATTTGGGGATTACAGATGTGACGTCACGGTGTTAAGTATTTATGTATAAGTATCTTTATCTTCATGTAAAATATGCATTATCGAAGAATAAATTTTACGTTAGATGTAATAAGAGAATCTAAACTCCAAAATGAAATCTACTAACTCGATAAGATCATGTGAAACTTGAATCTTAATCTTTTTGCGAAAACGCTGTTATAGTAAAATAATGCAAACGCGAATTGAACAAAGTTTCATTGTACTCGACGATTATAGTTAAGCCGGGATCTGTTAACTCGGTTAGTGCGTGAAAGGGTACCGAGCTCTGACCGCTACCTGTGGTTAGTTTATGTTAGATCCGAGTCAAATGCATTCATTTTAACTTAACAGTGTGTACGTTACAGAAATGATCGCACTCAGTGAAAGCGTTTCAGCTTTATTGTATATATCATAACATAATCCACAGCGTCTTAAATTTGCATCTACGTACCTACTTAAGATTTATATTGTTCATTTCACTCTTAGCATGTATCAGCGTATATTAGTGACTTAATTGGATATCTTTATAATTTTTAATCTATATTACAGACACCTATATAAATGATCTTAATATAATGAAGTAATAAAACGTATTAAAGTCTAGATAAAGTTTTCGACAATTCAGAATACGTAAGACGTTTGCGGAAAGCCTCTTATATTCGTGTCTACACAAGCAAAACGGACGGCGAGATCGTATTTAAATTTCCCCATCTCGCCACTAGATAAGCAAAATCATGAGTTAGGTCGGAAGGGTTAAAGAAGCCTGCGTGCTACCGCATAATTCCGTTTACCTCGGGCTGTCTACGTCCATAACTCTAAGGAGATATTGGCTTCCCTGAGAACCCTCCTACATACAAATAGACCCAAATACGCCCACTGCTATTGCTCATGAAACTCTCGTTCCCCGAAATATCCGAGTGCCCTACGCATTTATCGATTCGCATACATTTGTCGTCATATGTTCGTTTTTACAGTTCTATTCCATATACTGGTACATATGTATTATGTAAGGGCAGAACTAAAATTCTTATCTATTTGCGGACCTGTTTCAGTCGACGCTCACAATCGACCACCATGCGGTTCTGTTGGGCGAAGGGTATAGAATTCGATTCCCATTCGGGTAGATGTCAAAATTACTGGTTTTTATGCGTATAGATGGACAGTGTGGGCGTAAATGGCCTACACTTAACGGGAAACATGTCAAAACGAACGATACTTTTCATTTTTTAGTTCAAAACTTACAACTGTAATAACTTTAAAAGTAAAAAATAAATAAATAATACGCTTATGGATCTACTTCGTCAGTAAAGTTTGGTGGTACTTATAGACTTAGCCTATGTATAACAATTGTTTTTTAATTCCTGTTCGTCCTGGCAAGGCCATCAGGTACATACTACAAAAATATTGTATTGTCACCGGATCTGGACACGTGTACAAACTTTCAGGCAAATCTGACTGTAGGAAGAGGGTTAGATTTAAGTTGTGAGATTTCCTTACAAGGGAAGCTAAAAAAATGAAATAAAAAATTTGATCACAAGCAGAAGTTGAATGTCCTTGCAAAGGAAATATAATAACTCACTATATACGAAAACATATAAACGTAACATAAAACGAAAAATTTGATCACAAGCAGAGGTTGAATGTCCTTGCAAAGGAAATGTAATAACTCACTATATACGAAAACATACTCGTATATAAATATTGCAAAGAATTATTTTAAACCAACGGTTCATATAACCAACATTCGATCATTACGTTCTCATCAACGCTCAATAAGTAACTAAGCGTCAATACTATTACTGTAATTAATATACAATTCAAACGGCATTACAATGCTCGCCCGCTGGATTGCTTGCACACATCAGCGTAAAATCGCTGCCGAAATTAGGCACTCGTCCCACTGGCGACGTGTGAAACAGAACCACAGGGAATTTTTGATAGAAGCGAGATAGGCTATCACTTAGCAGTCTTAACAAATACATACTACAAATTAATATAAATATACACCTGTTTATAAATTGTTAGCTATGTTTTCTTTGTAAACAATTTTTATTACAATTTTCTCAATTTTGATATAACGTTTTTGCCATCAGTTTTGTTTATATTAATAAACTGCCACTTTGCAGTGGTGATAACTTAAGCAATTTCTAGTGCCATTTTTTAATACAAATAATTATATTTATTACATTCACTTGTCTCATTTTCAATAAATACACATTCATATACATAATATGTGTTTCATTCTTAGCGTGTAAACCGTTTACCGCCCGCTAGTAGCAACCCACACGTGATGGAACGATTCAGTTTGAATTTGGAATATTCATTAGCGAACCGAATAAATTAGACCGTTACGTACTGCTGATACGAATATCTCCGGCAACAATAATATCGGTCGTTGAGTAATTTAATTATGCAAACACAGTGTTGTAACGTCGCATTTTATTTCACGCACCGCATTTTTATCCGGGCCTCGGTCGTAATTTAGATGCCCTAATCCACGGGTACCCGCTCCGTAAGGGTGGAACGGGGAAAAAGTAAAGGGTGATTAAAGATAAACAACGGGTCAACGTGGACCCCCGGTCGGATAATTTGCAATTGTATCATTATCTTCGGCGGTAAATTAAACCGAGACTTTTATATTGGAGGTTGTGACTTAGATTTATGTCGAAGCGATTACGATACAATTGTTAGAGTTATTGAGAGATTTTTGAACTCCACGAACTCTCGGTCTCCGTCTGAGGTATTATCGTTATTAATTTATAGCTGGCGTTTATTTCGAAGAGCGCAGCTATGACAGGTAGTTAGTGAAAAGGCTACCCACTGAAGGCGTATCTGAGTTATTGAATACAATTTACTGGTTAGTTTTATGTTAAGTTCTAACTGTGTGAATATCTATTTTTTTTTCAAAGTTTCTCATTCTCAAATCTATCTAACTATAAAATTCATAACAACCACTGTAGCCAGATTTTACATTTATCTATATAGGTTATTCCAAATTCGATTCAAAACATTTATTGAAACTTTGTAATGTAAACATATATAGTCGAATGTAAACATATACAGTCATTCATAACGCTTACAAGTAGATTAAATTCCATTACTCTTTTTAAAAATTCTTATAATAAAAAAAAGGTAACTTCGTGCCTGTAATCCCCGAAGAGGTAGGCAGAGCAATATAGAACATTCCCACGTTTCACCAGTTACTTTTAAGTCCCACGATGGAATAGGTGGTGAGCCTCAAATTGCTCGGAGTCTGGATATGGCAATCCACATCCAGACTCCGAGCAACTACTAGAAAATTCTTATAATGTTAACGTTTAATCGTGATCGACATATTTACTTATAATAAACATTTATGAACCGCTTTAGTTACGGAGACATCATGGTATTGGATTCTGCATAAATAACGATAAAGTATAGTTGGAGAAAATCGTGAAGATACTTGCACACTGGAATTCTCAATTTTTTTCAATTTATGTAAAGATTGCAAAACCGTATTTGGACGTCCCAGTAGACTATAACTTAACCCCTTCTAATTGAAGTATCAGGTAATGATTTAAGACGATACGGTGGGAATCTTGGATTGCATGGAACTAATTACTTTAACGATGATATTTTTAATGCCAAAATCTAGACTATTTGTACCGCGCAAAAGTGATCAGAGTATAAACTGAAATAGCGAAGGAAGTTATTGTTGTCTATCTGAATGCTAGGCAAGTGCCACGCTGAACTAATATTGCGGTGCGGAATTTATTGAAAACTCAAAAGAAACTCACTTCGTCTTGAAACAAAAGCCGTGCTTTTATTAAAAATCTTTCACACTCAGCCAGTTCCAGTAACTGTTATTATTTCATTCATAAATGGTCTATCAATTTGTTTCCTTTGTTGCACCTCTCCTTTTGATAAATGCTTTATTAATGTTGTACTTATTAAAGCTTGGTGATTTTATTTAAAATGTACTCGTAATACTTGATGAGGTGATGCTTAATTGATGATATATTTACTGAGATTGAGTCATTATATGTCATTATGATAATTTGTTACAAGAAAATGTTTTGTAAACTGATACGGATTTCATAAAGTATGTTGTACGTAAAATGATTAAAATCCCACAAAAAGTGGTACTACAGATGAATGCTATTGTATACATATGTATGCTAACATACTCGGTACACACATACAAATATATGTAAATATGTATTTATATATGAATACACTACACAAATAAAAAAAGAAACAAATTAAAATGCACTAAAAAGTAAAAAAATAATTCGTCAAAGCCAATGAAATTACTACGATAATATAATGTGGGTACAATTATTGTTATTTTTGAAGTCAGCGTCAGCCAAGGTAGGTATGCGACCTACCTTGGCTGACACCGACTCCAAAAATGTACATAATGTAAAGGATAAAATATTGAAGGTGACAAAACAAAGAAATATCTTGTATAATAAATACCCATATCACAGGTTGATTTGCTCTGATTTATCCAGGATTTTTATTACCTGATATATTTTCGCCAAGTCTGGAATATCGGGAACCCCATTAATATTTATGGTAGTAGAGCACGCGTAGGCGATATATTTTGTGACGCTGGTTCAAACAATCTATCGTTCGGTTAACTTTATATCATGAAATGTGAGGTTAGACTTTAGGGTACCGAAAATGTGGTGCTAAAAATGTGATACCAAAACAAAGGAGACTCAAATTTTTAAATGATTAAAGGTGAGGAATGATATAGGGAGCAAATAACAGAACATTTTATATTTTGTCTGGTTTGATCGCGTGAAATTTTTATTTGCACGCTGTTTGAATTTTAACATATACCTATACCCAATTTAATAAGTAAATCTCGTTGGTCGTGTTGGTTGCAAGTGCGACTGCCGAACGGGAGGTCCTGGGTTCGATTCCCAGGTCGGGCACTACTAAAATTTTCTAATTTAGAACTCGTAGTAGTGGCTCGGAATCTGTATATGTGCCCGGTGTATGGCAATAGTCTCACCACCTATTCCATAGTGGGACGTAAAAGTAACTGGTGAAACGTGGGAGTCTTCTACATTCCTCTGCCTACCTCTTCAGGGATTACTGGCGTGATATTACTCTTTTTTGGTAAAGAATATTTACTACCTACAGGACATATAAGATATTCCACACGGTAAAAACAAGGCAATAAAAACAATATTAGCTAAATCAAAACGTACAAGTGCCCGACAAGTTTGTGCTACGGGGCTACGAGCTACGACTCGTTCGCATCAAAGGAATGATATTCCTGCTGCGTTCGTTTTGTTATTCGATACGAGAACCATTCTGTTTTCGTTTAGTGCATTTTACACTGTTTTTTACGACTATTGAATCGAAATGTTTGTCTACTCTAAAACAATGCTACTGAACATGAAATGTACGAGTATTACAACGTAGACATCGAATTTCCCTTTGATTGGACATCGATATCGACGTGAGAGTACTCGAAACATTACAAAGAGAATCGAGTGACATTGTTCAATATGTCTGTTGAAAAAAAATCATCTACTTCCCTTTTAACAATTAAAACGCACACCGGATGTTTAAGCTGTGTCCGCCCGGTAAAACCCCTACATGCATAATCAATTTAAACATTTTGCATATTGTGGAGAAGTCGTCTTTGTGTCGAGCGACAACGGTATCCGGTAAAAACGTACTCTTGCATGTTTAATCAACTCAACTATAGTGACATTTCATGCATTTAAATAACTATAATTATCTGATGGTGTTTTGTTTACTCGTTAAAATGTCCTAGTACTTATAACATTTTGAATTTTGAGCCAGGAAAATTTGTAGCAATAATAGCCGAAGCGTTGGTCGAGTGAACATTACAGTTGACGCCAGCACCGTCAAATGGGAGGTTATCCCATTTGAAGGTCCAACATATTGGGTTGAATACCTCTTGATGTAAGATGTAAAAATTGTACTGGTACCTACGGAGCCTATGTGTCCAACAGTTGAAATATTCGCTAGTGCATATTACATATCAAAAGTAACACAATGTTATTATATTATATTATTAGCTATTAAAAATTTTAAATGATCACAAAACACTGCATTGACAGCGTAACGTGAGCTGTGTATTAAGCCTCAAATTTCGACGAAGGCGACGGACGGACGCACGCAGGTCGCAATTAGAGACGGGGCGCGTCCCAACAACATTTACATTTTAATTCAAATTTCCACGATCCTGATGAAATTCAAGATAAATTGGGCCGCGTATTTAGCGCAATAATTTGCGACCTCCCGCTCTACAAATTAAGCGATGGGATAATTGTTTTCGGCGTGATTAATAATTAGTGCCACGATTTCATTTAACGCGCCTGTGTGTGGACGATATTTACTGTGCGAATTAGTTTAGTCTTGTAACGTTTCTGTTTCTGCGTTACAAATATATTTGTCAACATAAATTTTATCATATTACCCGAATACAATTTGAATAGGTATATTCGTAAAGGTACGTATAGGTACATTGAAAATTCATCAGAATCCTTTTATCGCATCATTTTTGAACACAAGTTTGTTATCCAAATGAGAATGATTAAGGGCATAGTCTACCACGGCGGCCAAGTGCGGGTTGGCAGACTTTACTCTTCTTGAAGAACATTATGACGAAGCTAAGCCTTGCAGGTCTCTTCACGATGTATGTCTTCTCGACTACAACAGGAGATATTTAATTTTTACCACGTTCATAATTGTGCGGAAAAAGCGAGGCTCGCCATAATATGAACCCAGGACCTTGTGAATGGCAAGCCGATTTCGAAACCACTACACTATCACTACTTTTATAAATACATAAGTTTAAATAAATCTCTCCGTTTTTCTTTATCAAATGAATATTATTTTCCATTCATATTTAAATCATAAAATACTTAATATGATTAGCACTCCCTACCATCTCTGACACTTTACTGCATGCTTTCGAACATAAACTTCAAAGATGGCAACGTGTCACTTAATTAACTCCTTCTGCGAACGCGTGCTCAAGAAATAGCAGGTAAATTTACTACTAATAAGAGTCTACTAATACTGTACCTGGCGCTCAGATGAAATGTGTCTTGGCCCATCTTTCGAATTTTACATTGAGTTACAACTCGGCTAAAGTGAAACTAGATGCAAATACGAGCGGCAAATCTTCTTAATTGCTAAAAGTCCGCATATCTCGTAACTAAAGAGACACTGCAAGAAGGATTTTGCAAATATTTAGTTTATATATTCGAGTTGTAACAATGAGTTAAGCCTGCATCAGTTGCAGGCTGGCTTATATCTGTTTCACAATCTCTTTGATGGAACAAACTTGATTGTAAATTTTTTAAACATCTGCAATTTTCATATTTATAATTAAAAATATCATATCGTTAGCATTTCATCATATTTTATCAATAACGTAATTGTATATACATATTATGTGGGTTTATGCGTGAACGTATGCGTTTGTATGTTTGTGTCAGGATTTTTTTAAGTCTTTGCATATGTGAGTGTACATATATATCTACTACATACAACCGTACATGTAATCATTAGATTCAATAATTAGCAGTTGCTTATTATTGAATCTAATAGGATGTATCCTGGTGTGTGTAGGCAGTTGCCTACACACACCAGGATACATCCTACATATTATCCTAAGTTATGAATTCTATTATTTATAATTTAAACGTAACATCACGCCTGTTATCCTCGGGGATAGGTAGGCAGAGGAATGTAGAACACTCCTACGTTTCACCAGTTACGTTTTCGTCCAACTATGGAATAAGTGGTGAGCCTATTTCCATGCACCGGGGAAAGCATCCAGACTCCATGCCACTACTAGAAAATTTAAATTAGAAAAATCTTGTAGTGTTCGGCCCGGGATTTGAGCCCAGGATGAGTATACTACACTACTCTGCCTACCTTTTTGGGGATTTCAGGCGTCATTTCTGTTACATTTTATATGCTACTCAAATTATTGTCAATTCCTGTGGTCACATCGCCATAGGTGACCATCGGTGACCACTTACCATCAGATAGCATGCTGTTAGGTTTAATTTAAAAAAAATTACTAAAACTGGGCCCTAATCTAAAAACTATCAGGTTATCCCATCATTAACGATAAGAAATATGCTTTATCTTATATTATCATATGTCATACTCTATCGCTCATTATTATCATTTTCAAATACATATCATAACATACCATACTTATGTTCTACAGTTGAAAATAAACAAGAGGCGTTACATATCTGTGCATCAGAAATAAGATTAAATAAAATAATCTTTCATTTAGGTAATTAGTGACATTTTCAGTCGTAGAACATTTTCTATACGCTACCGCATTAAACCTGCAACGAAGTAGTATTTTCAAGTAAATAACTTACTTATTTCAAACATTCCAATTATCAGAAAACCATAATAATCCATCAGCACTTCGTTAACTTCGAACAAACTTTGCCACTCGCGCACAGTTTCCCGCTCAACTTCGCACGAGGTTACAAAAAAAATAATACACTTTTCTCATTATTATTTCTATGCGAGTTGTTTGAATTCGTCCGCTGTTTTGAGTTTCACACGAAGCGGTCTCACGGGCGCGACCGTGCACGCCGCCTGGCGCGTTCTCACTGACAGATTTTCCTGAAAGCAACACATGATTTTCTAAAACAACCCCTGCCATAACTCGGTCGAGAGTGCAAAACCTTCACATAGTGACACGAGGGTGTAACATAATAGCAGTTCGTTAGCATAACTCCCAACGAAGGTTCGCGCCCTTATTCGAGTAAAATGTTTACTTATTAATCATCCCCTTCGTTTCTTCTCATATAACAGAGATGGATATCGTTTAAAAAAAAGTAATCCAATTATTGGATGTTTGTGACGTGTTTTCATTTTTCCGTAGTAAATACTGTTTACGTATTGCAACTGTTATGAAATCAAAAATTGTTCACACAATTATAATTGGCTCACAATCGCATCGCCCCTCAACTAGACGATTACAATTTCACAAAAACAGTTGACACAATCCCTTGCCTTACCAAGAAACGTCGCGGCTGATTGCGGTATCATGCTGTATACAAGGTAGATTCAGATTTTCGCCGTCAACCCTCATCAGATAGAAATGCATGCTTCAGTACTGTGCATTCCTAGCTTTTTGTTTTTGTTCGCTTTGAGACGCTGATTATGCCGCTTTCCAATTTTCCGACAAGCTACCATTGTAGAGACATGTGCATAAGCTAGGTCAAGGTACTTGTCTTAACCCAGTTTTAAAATGTGTCTGCAAACATGTACTAACTTATTTTTCAATCAAATTAATCTTAAAACATATATGAGCTGAAATGCATCAAGAATTTTGTTTGACACGAAATTTGGCGGGAACGCTTTAAGAGATGCCGCCTTCTGCTCTAC
>DWFO01001514.1:0-15643 GCA_018246595.1 Mimoniades nurscia nurscia | reverse complement strand
GATGTTGGTGGACGTGCAGAACATGTTGAAGAAGAAGTCAAAATATTTGAAGAGTTTACAGTGAAGGTGGCCTTTTAGCTGACGGTACAAATTTGTAGGTGCGTTCACTGACTTTAAACCACGAACGTGTTACTTGCGCTAGTAAAACAATATTAAATGAATTTATACACGTGTACATATGAGTGCCGCGTACTGCAGCCGTGTTGCATGTGAGAAATAAAAAAATTTATCACATTACTGATTAGATAATTTTATATTACGGGAATTTATTGAGATGCGAGTTCAATTATCTGGATATGGTGTACGGATTAATGATAATAATGACAACAAGACCCTTCGTTCCCGGCTTTGACACGCTAGTGTGGCCGCCATTGATACGGGATAGCTTTGAATGTCCAATGCTGGTAACATTCTCACTACTTCCGTAATCAAAGGGCTGTTAGTATAAAGCAGTTTTTTCCCCAGAGGTCCTTAAAAGGGTTGCTATTTTATCAAGAAAACAGAGCAATATAATTTTTTAGGGAATGCCTTTAACCGTCTTTAGCGGAACGACTAGTGATACATAAGTTTATTCTAAAAGTGTTGCCATTAATAAAAGATAATGTATAAATTTGGCGTGTTGACTTTATAATGATCTTGTTCTATAGTGGGTGCTGTGAATATTGTCTGTTAGAGAGGGACAATGTGTCGACTTATAACCATTGAATATTAAATGAGATCTTATGAGTATAAAATTGTACCTTATAGGACACAATGTACCCTTTAACAAATGTGGCCATTATTATGGGAAGCTTAATTTGAGAATCAAGTGTTGATCTAAATTTTTTATAGTTCCACTGTTGGACACGGGTCTCCTTTTGCAATGAGAGGGTTATAGCTCTTACCACGCTGGCCAAGTGCGGGTTGGCACATTCAAAACGCTTTAGAATTATTATTTTTAATTACTTTAAGGTGTACAGATTTTCACACGATGTTTTCCATTATAGAAAGTTATAGAAAAAAGATATAACATTAAAACTTCTTAATTAAAAAAAGACACTACATCTTGGACCTTCTACCTGTCTTCCTGAATGGTAAATTTATTTATCTATCGCACTTGTCTATACTATGTGTAATAATTGTCCTACGTCTTTTGTTTGCTGTGTGTATTTTTTTATGCGCTTGTTTGTCTATGGCATCCATTCCACATGACACCCAAACATTATTTGTTTATCGTTCATTCAGCAAAGTGAATAGAATGAGGACATATTTTCTATGTTACTGTTTATTGACAGCAATTATTGACGTGTTTCGTGTACATCTGGCTTTAAACGTACGAGTTGCAAAGCCATCAATTATATTTAATATGTCAAACGGGCTGTGCTGTTGTCGTCTTATAATAATTTAGACTAATTAAAAATGATGCTATAATAGATTTAAATGTCATAATTAAGTGTATTAATAACGTAGCGAAAGCTACGCTCCCAAAGTATTAGCGACTAGTTTGGTTACCTTCATGTTTATTTGGTCGATTTTTTTCTTCATTATCCCAAATGTTTTCTCTTTGTTTGCTCTATAAATCAATCTCTTTCTTAATAATCGTCGTTTATAAGGACTGTCTCACTGCCTTTACCGTTTTCTTATACATAATCTTATGTGCAAGTCAGTGAACATATCTTTCAAGTTATACATAAAGTATGTATATAATGAAAAGTTTTTTAAAATACATATCTAATAAATACTCAAGTCTGTTAAGACGTATCTCGAGAAATGATGTACGATTCGTATTGCGGGTACGAAACGCCGAATAGATTAAGTTCTATGTAGGGTTTATTAAAGAACAATGCTTTTTGTTATTTAATTTTTTTAGTAAACTGTACACTAATTTGTCGACATCAACTCTCCTGCTAGTGTTAAGCACGAGTCTTCACTAAATATCTCAAAGAACACTTGAGAATTTCTATTAGTTATATGAATGCTCAGGATTAATACAAAATTATCGAATTTTTTGGTATGTAACACATTTTCTCTTACTCGATTTAAAGTTACATCAATTATTGTAAAGTTACATTAGATGGCGCCGTTAACCGTTTCAAAAAAGTCGTGTAAGTACTGTATAAACCATTTATTTTATGAATGTGTGTTCTGCATCGGTATCTACGTAAAATTATTTATATTGGCGTAACTTGTCACACGTTGTAGATTAGATTTTTTACATAAACTGTTTTCATCCATCTTTGTATGGAAAGCATGTTATAGTTCTGGTGTTCTTTATATGAAAAATGAAAACACGCTTACGTCATTGTTTCATTTTTAATCAAAAGAGCGGATTCGAATCAGAAATTCATTAAATTGTTGATAATTTATAGTGTATTTTTATATAAAAATCTGCGATAAATAGCTAAATAAAGACTAATGCCTCTTAATACGATTTTCGGTAAGTAATTAAACATTAAATGTATTTGGCAATAATGCATGCTTTATAATCTGTTCAATAAATTTAAGTTTGAGTCTACGTGACTAACACCTCGCCTTAAAGTAATACAATAAGTTTTTTTATCTTTAACAAAGAAATATATTTTTATATTTAAAACATGAACTCCTTTAAACACTCAAAAGCCTTTATTGTATCGTTGATAACAAGTATACACAAATGTTTAAGTAGTTTGATTTTCTCCATCTCTTAAAACTATAGAAAACATTTTGTATAAATAAATATAAGTTCAAACTTGGCAGCGCAATGCCGTGCCCCCCTTTAGGGACTGACGACTCGTTTAACGAAAAAATTGTCAAAGCAACATAGATTTTATAAACTGCATCCTTCTATGTTCAATCGTTTATCAATCAATAGTTGAAAATAATCAGAATGAATATAAATTAATTCGTATTCACATTGAAATTATTTCTTAGCTTTAACATTTACTGCACTTAAAAAATACATTGTAGGTGTTGCAAACCAGAAAAGACGAGTGAAATGGGGTACAGAGAAATTTATGTACATTTAACCCTCTCCACCTTTACGTTCATTGTTTATAAGACGTTGAATAGACAACAACAAATTTGTAAACAATGCATTTTTGAATTTATTCTTCAAAGTAAAGGTTTAACACAGACAATTAACATAACAGTTTTTGACATCCTGTTGCCAAATTCAAACTCGTTGCACTGTATCCGGTTAATAACTTTAACGGTTTATTTTGATTGATATAAATATTTGACCTTAATTTCACATGGTAGAAAACTATAAGAATTATTATTCAGCATGCATACTTATTAGCTGTTTATTAAATATATTAAATATTTTTGATATACAAGTGTAATTTATTATCGATTCACCTTAATAAATCGTTACATAAATTGCACGAAACTCGTATATTATTTTTTGCTGCACGACGTTAATATACATACAAAGGCGACAATACATATTTTGCTATGATTTGATAATTTTCATTTTCGTGTTGTACATTGCAAGTTTTGCATACTTAATTTTTATGTGACGTTGTTGTAATGTAGCCAATTTTTGTGACACTGGTGTAAAATACCTCATGTTTATGTGACATTGTTGTTGTGTACTTAATGGTCACGTGCCATTGGCATAACGTACCTAGTGTTTGTGACGGATAACGACGACAATGTGTCAAGAGTTACTGTGATAATGGAGAGGCATGACGCCATTTGACGTGATGGGATTCAAAACATTTTGTGTACATTTAATTCTATGAAACTAGATCTAAATAGTCACATAAGAACGTTTCTTAATTTCATTTTTATCATCATCATCATCATCAGTCTATATTACAGTTCTCTGCTGGACACAAGCCTCCCCTGGGGGGTGATGCCTATAATCCCAACGCTGGGCATGCAGGTTAGGGTTTTTTTTAAGGGTTTGCTTGAATGAAAAAAAAACGAAAGCATTCAAATTCTATTTTGTTTAATAAAACATTATACAAACAACAGTTATAATGAGAATAACAAATACTTCTTTCGAGACCGTACCTATGGAGAGTAGCCGCTTAATAAATATTAATACGCTTCTTTAAAACCTTATAAGACTACATTTAATACCAGACTTTTTAATATGTAAATGATTTAAAAGGTAAATTATATAATGTTAACAGAATTCTATGGTGCTCAAACGATTAAATGTTCCCATGGTTCTGGAACGTTCTACTAGGCGTTCTCGAATCGTTTTAATGTCTTCAGCCTAATATAAAAATGTGTAGCGTGACGGGTTGCACGGACACCAAGGACGTGTTATTTCGTGTTAAGAGTGGTATGTATCTTACAGTTTTGTATGTAATTATAATTTATACAGCATGATTATTTTGTTTTATTTCAATCTACCCTCAAAAGGTCTATTTTAATTTACGCACCTTTACGAAATTGATATATTGTACATGGAATGACGTAGTTTGAATGCATTGTTCTGTATATTACTACATTTTCTATTCTCACAATTTAAATGATTTTATAGTTTCATATATTTTTCCCGAAAATCTGATCCACAAAAACCAATAATAATTACACGCAGTTCATAAGATGCTTATCGACGCACAAGAAAATATTATGTTTTATGCAGATTAAGCAGATCGTAGTCTTCAAACCGGCATAATGTCAGTTTTGTTGAAAATTTTATAGAACTGATTTAAAAAATATATTATATAATAAAAATAAATGAGTAAGTAATACTATATAATTTTTTTCCCTGTAAGTTTTTGACTGTCCCGACTAATTCATTGTCACTCGTCCATTGATCCAATATTACCCATGCATGGTAACATTGGATCATTTCTCAATTTGTATTAAATTGGGTATAGCACCAGTCTATACGATTTTCGGAAATGAATGCCCTTTTATGGAAATTTGACAAGTCTTATGATTTAATTTCAGTGATTAATAATAATCATTTAGCTATAAATATTTAAATTAAGTACGGGACTTAGAAAACACAGTGATCGATTATTATTACCACTCTCTCCGCTACTCATCCATTATTAACGCATACACTTGTCCCCTAAAGGATGTAGTGTAATGACATAAAAGTAGTAGTAATAATAACATAACATCACGTCTATAATCCCTGAAAAGGTAGGCAGAGGTGTGTAGTACACTCCCACATTTCACCAGTTACGTTTACGCCCCATTATCGAATAAGTAATGAGCTCATTGCCATTCCTACACCGGACACGTTTCTAGACTTCGAGACACTACTAGAAAATCTAAGTTAGAAAAATCCGACATAGTGCCCGTCCCAGGATTTCAATCCAGGACTTCTCGATCAACAGTCGCACGCTGGCAATAATAATAATAATGACAGGCAACTAGCACTGCCATCTATTTCCAAACTAGTCAGAGCTTGTGCTATGTACACATATGTATGACTACACAGCTGATAAACATTTATTTATGAATCCATTACTAAATGCTTACTTGTATAGATAGTTTCACGCCCACATACTGTAGGTACTTCCTTCGGCTAAACGGTCAAGTTCACTAACTACTGCACAATTATTGTTTAACTTTAATACACATCAAATATTCGAGACGAAAACCAAATCAAATAAATCTTGTAATACCTCACCGTTCTCTTACGTGTCTACTTTTACTAATGAAACTTTAAGCTACGTCATTAATATTACACCGATGTCTCTTATGGGGTAGGTAGACATGCGCTTTTACAAATGCGCTCATACCTCATGCGCTTTTACAAATTCATCATTCTCAACTCAAATGATCAGCAATAAAACAACAGTGCTTCTTGACACGTTTATTATTTACAACACAAATATTGCAGTGATAAATTCAACGCAGCACAATAAAAAATCACGACGTCCACTTGACTTATTTTGCACTAGCTTTACACAAATTATTCGTATATTTAATTACAGTCTGGAAACGGAATGTGGGTGCTTAGGCCCCGATTACATTAGACGGTTTTTTGATAAGTAGGTGCTCAATGGCACACCGATGAGTACATCGGACGAAAGATCCAACGCAGAACTGGCGGGAAACACCGTGCTAATACAACACGTTACAACAGTAACGTATAAATATTATAGTCATACATACACACTCCAGAATTGCAATAATAAAGTTCACAATCAAATTGAAATATTCAAACATCTCAAAAAACCGTCTTATACAAACAGAGCCTTATGGAATACTGTTGAAGATAATTATGTTGTGCGTCTATTCAATAATCGAAAAGTTAATATTTGGTCGCTTAATACTATTATCTTGCTGGAGCCGGCTTTAAAATTCAACTGCCAAAACTGTCAAAATTTTAAAATTGACCGTCAAAACAATTTGTGGAGAATTTGACACAGCTATCTGTGAATCTATAATTTTCATTTGTAATATTAATAGCTTGTAAATGTTGGCAACAGGCAAGCCTTATTAGTCACTGACAAAACCTGGAAGATATTTACTATCTTTTCATTGCACTAGGGCACAATAATATAATCTTCCTAGTCCATACCCGCGTCTTAGTCTGCATTGTCTATGATACTGACAATATATTGTAGAAAATATAATAAATATTCAAGGCAAACATATAATTGCTAAGCAATTTTAAATCATCTCTAATAATAATTTTACTTACTTCAAACTAATCATTTCATATGAAATAAAGATTTTGTGATATTTTTATACATCACGACTAAATATAAAAAAAATTAAACTAAATAATTTGATCGAAATCTATCCAGTAGTGTTTCTGTGACGCACGCACAACGGCAGACTTCTATCATTGATATAGATTATTAAAAATATATAATTATTCTGCCCTAGTGTAATTAATATTTTTTTTATGGCATAACCAAATTGGTCTGGCCAGCAACCAACAAAAACTAATCTGAGCAAATTTATTTAACAAATCTAAAGCCAACACCGAACAAAATTATTCAAACGTCTAGTTGGAAATAATAACAAGAGAAAAGTAATAATAATAATAATTTACAAAACCATTCACGATTACAGCGCCACGGCGGCGCGCGTGACGTAACATTGAATAAAAATTCTCGGTTCAAATAAAAAAACAAAACACACAACACCCAAAACACTAAAAGAAATATTCTGTTAAACTAAACCTAAGAGCTCGAGGGGTCGAATATGTAACAGAAATAAAAAACAGATGATAAAAACAAATGCTACACAAATATTTCCGACCTCGACTTATTTGTGGGATTTTTACTACTGACAATACCATTTAAACTCATACTCCTAGTAAATAGCAAGGAATACTGTCACAGTACCCGCGACATAGAGATGACTGTTGACAGCGCTTAATTTAAAGAGGAAAGGAAGTTGGTGATGCAATAATGACAGTTTTCATATAAACTATACAACAAATATGTCGATTTTTCTCAGTAAGACGTAACTGTTTCCGTTTCATTTCTGTTACAAAATATCAACACATCAAAGCGCACCAATAAACAAAACATTAAATAATAATATAAAATAAAACTATGAGGGAAATAAAAATAATTATTATGCACCAAATATTTGAAACTTACGCCTAAATCATAGCCTACAAAATCGACACTAACACTGTAGTACGAAATATTTGTAACAGTAAACATTGTTTTATACTGAATAAAAGAAGATGATTAAATCTAACTTTGATGTTACATAATCTTGATTGTTACACTAAAAGTAACAACTAGTGTCCGTCAAAAACAAAATGTTCGAACGATTTTTTTTCTGGCAATTACTGTTTAAAAAAAAATTAAAAATACATGTCTATGGCTCGCTGTCTTGACAGGTTATATCTTTTTTTGATGTACATGAATTAAGAAGATAATAGACAAACCGAGGTAAGAAAGCTTTATCAGACTAGAAGGAAAGACTTGCGACCAAGTCATGTTTGTAGTGACATCTGTATCCAAAACCCAAGAATTATATTTTAGATCGAGATCAGTCACAGCTTACAACAAAGGTGTAGCTAGTGAGGGGAATTACGGTCAAACAATTACCAACATAGTTATACAAAATCTCTACTTATTGTATTTAAGAAAAAAAAAACACTACAATATACAATTATCATTGATTTTTTTAACCAATATTGCTGACTCACAATCATTGTGCCTTCTGTTTTAAAATAAAATGTATTCGGAAAATGATAATCAATTAGTATTGCGCTGGCGCAAATTCTGTAGAAATAGTAAAAAAAAATTACAATTTTTATATTTAATGTGCAACTAATATAATGTACATTTTAATGTGCATGTGTTCCAAATAGAAGTTAGTTTTATAATCAAACATATATTCACAGAGAACTTCAAAAGATACCTGTATTAAAATATAAAAATCTTCACCAACGAATTTTAAATAATATGATGATAAACTATGATATGTACATAATCTGTTTACTAATTTATGGGAAAATAGCACATACCGAAAGATTCAACATTCGAGTATTAACTGGGCGCTGTCATACATGTGCATATATTGAAAGATGGTACCCAAATTATTTTTTATAGACACCTTGCTGTCTTGTTTACACAAGACATAATGTCATCAGTATTACTATAAGTACAATTTGTCTCAAATAAGCATGCAAACACATATAAATTATATCGGTAATTATATCACATCCACCTACAACTGTGGGATACTTCAATTAAATCCTATTAAAATATCCCCACTTGTGTCAAAATTTTCATTAATCAATTCACATTGGAAAAATATACATCTTCGGAAACCATATTAAGGTCTCCATACATTTACACGATAAATTACACCTAAGCTAATTTAATATGAACAATTATGCATTTTAATTAATACTTCAGACAATTCATCATGAGAAATTAAATAGAAAACAAGAAGAATGCCAAACAAAAGGTGCACCATATCAAATATACAGTAACAATTACGAGAAACTAGTCTGTGCAAGCCACATCATACATTTGAATACTTAGACACACACACATACACAAATTTCATTAAGCTCAGATATTAAAAAATAAATCTTGTTAAAAATATATCGGTTAATTTAATAAAAAATATTTCACGACAACAATGAAGGTATTCCAATATAACATCCAAATATAGAATCTGTTTGTTTCTAAACAAAATATAGGAAATTTGCATTCGAAAAATAAAATATCCGACACTTATAAAATCACCTTTGTTACCTCCCACTGCTTTTATCATAATATCCATTACCTATCATTTAATATACTTGTACTTTTCTTTAATACAATTTTTTTTTGTTTTCCTTTTTTTTATCTCCTCGGTATATGTACATACATTCACTTAATTACTTACACTCCATAACCAGTTCAATTTCGAGATATGTAATAAGAACATTACAAACTTATCACATTGTATACTAATAATACTCTTATTCATATTACTATGTTTCATATATACACATATATACATATGTATATAATGTGTCATTGTATTATACAATATAAAATCATCAAAACATACAGATCTCATATCAACACCAACAATTTATAATTTCTATATTGTTAATCTATCAGATGGATATCCAAAGAGAAAAATGGCCATTCTGCTACCGATGGACTCAGTGATGCACAGTTATTGTAATTTCATAGTGATCAGAGTAATTTATATTGGTGCAATTAGCATTGAAAATTATTTGAACTCACAACCTATGACGTATAGTTTTCTACCTAACATTCTAAGTCGACACCATCATTTGTTATGTAATTTTACAGTTTGCCATTTGACACGATCCTTATTGAGAAAGGACATGAAACAATAGTAATAAAATTTTTGTCATTTACAACGATATAATGACACCTTAAAAGGGACAAAATTGATTATGTTTGTCTGTCATTGTGAAGTACTAATGTAATTTTTTTGTATCTACTATGTTAAAAGATAGACAAATAGACAAACTGTCTTAAAGAAACAACTACATAGATATCAAACAGATGAAGTGTGAGCGCTGGGAGCCGCGACGCGGCGGCTGAGCGCGAACAATATGCATAGTGAAGCAAACCTGGCTGTGTGAGACTGGCAAATGTTATTTTTGCAGCTACTGTGTTACTATGCACTCCATCACAGTAATTGAACTTCGACACAAAAAAACTAAGACGAAAAAGATAATTGCATTGAATGTGATTCGAAGCAGAAAAAAAACCAGTCTTTATGTAATACATACTTGTTAAACCGGTCAGACATTATCAGTCCACAGAGTGACTTAAAATTTGTCAGACATTGCAAATAAACGGGAACATTGGACACAATATAAAATAAATATGAAAGTGAGTTGGAAATGAGGTAACGTTTGAAACATAAATAATCAATGGTCAATACACTGTTGTTATATATAGAGGTGCTGTGTTATCACCCATATATTTTATTTATGTTTTAACCATAAATTAATTATTCTTTTACATTTAATACCAATATGGGTATATTTCGACAGTTCCATAATCAATGATTTATATAAGCTAATATAAAAAACTTTATAATTATATGTACCCACATAAAATTGTCAAAATTATACAAGCAGTGGCAGTCAAACACAACTAAATCAGACATTTCCCCAATTGTCCGGACAAAACCATTGATTCGAGAACACAAACTGGCTAATTCTAAAAATACTATGGAATTCTTGAGATAGCTCACTGTGCTCATAATGGATATCTAACCATCTTGATGATATGATGATGATTCAGTCAGCTTTATTTTCTATTGAAGGTAACTATGACTTTGAAGTTGAGCTCTGATATTAACAATGACAAGGTTACCATTAGCTGATGTGACAAACCCCTAGAGTTCACTATAGGCCACTTTTGTAAAATTTCAGTTAAACAACTTACATTGTGTAATTTTATACATTACTATTACTTCGTATTTATTACTATTACTCATTAATAAATCCTTTATTGTGCGTATAATGTCAGCGCTCAGTAAACTTATGTACTGTTCAAATATGTAATGTTTGAAATAGTTCTTGCTACATGTTGTCAAGCTTAGTAAAAATATATATTTGAATGATGTATAGCTATGTAAATTCAAATATGTTCGAACGGAAGCTGAGAGAACAATTTAGAACAAAAAATCATGGGACATTTTCGAATTGACATACTCGATTGGCTGTGGCATTTTTTTCCATTCAAAAAGCGTTCTTTATATGTATAGAGTACGTTGAACGGAACATACAAGTATTATTATGTTTCATTATATTTCACATTGGTGCGTATTGCGCACCTCAGTGCTATGCCATATCAGATGCCGAACAAATTGTGTATGGTTATGCATTGTTGACGTAGAGCAAGTAGGTCGTCGGTAGGTAATGATTATGTGCTGGCCTAACTCATGTATGTTTTTTCGGGATTCCCCGAACGCTTTCGGAGACTACTGCGAAAATACATACTAATGAATTAATCCGGTACATATTTGATCATGTATATAAATGCCGAGGAAACAGTTAATGGTAAAAAAAACACTTATAATTTTGCCAATATTACATACTATAAAATAGGAGAGAGTTGGTAAAAGAATACGGGTCGAATACAGAGTGTATTCATATCTGCAAACCTTGCTGTATTCTTCTGTTCAATCTTCATCATAGTTCGACACACACACACACACACACCTAAAACACACACGGGCAGTGTCAGTTACACACACTCATCACTACCTATAATTTACACACACATGCACACACACAGTGTCGTGTTCGTGGTCGTGTTCGCGCGATTCCTGTCCGTGTCACTCACAACTTAAGGTATATTATAGCTTAAGGCAGTCCACAGTCAATCAACGCACCCGCCCTACAGCGTGTGGAAGAGGTCCCTTGCGTTATTCTTCGAATAACGCTTGTAGGAGCACTCGCTGAATCAGCTGCCACTGGAATGTGAAAAATAAGATTAAACATACAATAAAGCTATACATTACAGTTCAGTTCATTGCATATATGTATAATAAACTATATAACCGTCATATATGAATATGAAGCGTCATACAGGAATATGAAGCGTCATACAGGAATATGAAGCGTCATACAGGAATATGAAGCGTCATATAGGAATATAAAGCGTCATAGCAATCATATAGGGAGAACGAAGGAGCCACCTTCTGTTAGGCATGGCGCGGCGGCGGGCGGTCTGCCGCTGGTGCTCGAACTCGAAGTCCTCCTCCGTGAGGTTGAGCCGCTGCATGTGGTACACCAGGTACTCCTCGGCCAGCACCGGCTCGGGCGGGTGGCGCAGCACCTCCAGCGTCTCGCACAGCCCGCCCGCGCGCTTGCGCACCTTGGCCGGGCCCAGCGCGCCCGCCAGGATCACCAGCGCCGCCTTGAACAGCACCTGCGCTCACGCCACGCGACGGTCAACAACGGAGCTGCACAACCTTACATATTTGCCGAAATACCTAAGTAATGTGACATGTAAGTACATAAGTCCTAATGGAGGCTACATTAAGCACCAAAACAGTCGGTCGGCTGTCGATCGACCCGTTGGCACGCCGCGGCGCCGGTCGACGGACCTGACCACTGGCCCCGTTCGCCGTGGACTTGACTCTAAACCCGCGACAAATAGTTGTGTACTGAGCGCAAATTAAAATAGTAATTGAATGCCTGCATGTAAAAGTGTACGCGGTATGTAGTTTACTAGCCGGGCTGCGGGCATCACCTTGACGCCCTCGCAGAGGAAGCAGTCCCAGACGCGCAGCAGGCTGTCCCAGGGCAGCGTGCGCGTGAGCGCGCACAGGAACCACTCGGTGGCGTACAGCACGGGCTCCACGCGGTGCTTGCTGAGGTGGCGGTGCACCGCGGGCGCCGTGCGCCGCAGCAGCGCGTGCAGGATGTCGCCGTCGCGCTGCAGCACCTGCGCCACGCACACATACATACATACATGCATACATACGGGTGTGTTCAAGGCTATTCATTCTAAGCGACATTTATAGCGATATTGGTTTATATATACATACATATATTTGGAATCAAAAAATCTCACTGAATCCGAATATGTATATGATTCACTATCGCAAAAAATTTCGCTTAAAACAAACAGCCCTCGATACATATTGTTACACATGAACATACATGCAACATTTGTTACCGACGCGGCTGCGCTGCGATCGGCAGAAGCGCATCACGTA
The DNA here is from genome assembly GCA_018246595.1 of Mimoniades nurscia nurscia. Taxonomy (NCBI): domain Eukaryota; kingdom Metazoa; phylum Arthropoda; class Insecta; order Lepidoptera; family Hesperiidae; genus Mimoniades; species Mimoniades nurscia. The sequence continues at coordinate 2,581 of DWFO01001514.1, read as the reverse complement.
TAAGTAGCTAACTAGTCGGACCATCCCGAGAAAACATATGTGAATTAAGCTGGTTAATAAATATAATGTGTAATTAAAATGAGTATACATCATCGAGATGTTATCATGTTACGAGTTTTTATTATTAATGTTTATTGTTTCATGCTTCAATTTAAATGAACAAACAAAACCATTTTTTAATACACCACAACTTACAAGTAATACTTTTGAAAAGTTTTTAGCCTCTTTGTGATCAGTATTGATTAATTTCAATGGATTACTATTTAGGTATAAAAAATATACATTTTTTTAATACACGCCATTTCTTCGAGAGCATTCGCAATCAAAAAATAGACCATTTTTCCATTTCACTGCTGCTTTGAATTATTTAACTTTCACGCTGCGATCCCCAAGGGCGAGAGGGAGGTTGTGGTTCTAATGATAATGACCAATGACGTTTCGAACGAACGGGCCGCGAAAAATCCGCTCCATGCGGTCGAAGATTCCAGAAGAAACTATTAAAAATGTAACAGTAATTATTCTTGTCAAATGTGGCCCTTTGCGTGGTGGGCAGAGAGCACATAATTATTTTTAATACGGTCCAATGTTAGAGAACAGGCTAGTAAAATGTTAGAGCAACACAATTGCCAAGAAATTCTACACCACATACCTCCAAGCCGGGGTTGTAATATCCGCTGAGGTACTTGTCGCTGATGCTGACCAAGCACCAGAACGCCTGCACCGCGGGCATGTGCATCAGGAGGAAGGCGGCTACCGGCGCCTGCGCTTGGAAGTAGCCCACCTTCGGATTGAGCACCGAATACGCCTTGAGCACGGAGAACAATTCCTGCTGGCTGCGGAGGCAGACATTTTCGTGGTTATTTTATGAAACAATTGCACGAATCTACAAATGTTCCAAAATTCCAAGAGTGATCGATATTCGGTCTAAATCGGCAGACAATTGTTCACCTTTTCGTGACACTAACATCACCAACTTCACTGTTTCCCTTTTTATCGTTCCACCCTTGAACACACATTAAACTCTGAACGAGAAAGATAAGATCGTTGTCTCCCAGGCTCAGTAAAGTGCACATAGGCAGACTTCACAGGTCTCATGGAAAACTATGAACTGTATGGTTTGTAAGTTGCCTCGAGCTATTTACCTTATGGCAAGTGATATTTAATCTAGAATTGTATGTAATAGAACGTATACCTACATTTTGTTTGTAAGGAGGTGCTCGCCAGGATTTAAACCCAGCATCTCAGAGGCTGGATACTAAACCGCCTAGACTATCACTGATTTTTTTTTAAATTGTATAAAGATCTAATTATAACACCCTGTCCTGTACATGAAAAATGTATGGGTGTACTCCATTGAACCAACAAAGACGATAATTATTATCAACTCATCAACCGTTTGCACTACCGTATTCACACACATACACATACACCCAACATACGTGGATTCTTCTCACAGTCGGTAAATAGCACAATTGTGACGTCATCAACCCATTGTTCTCTCGCGACAAACATAACCATGCTATTTCTTGTCTAACTGTATACATATATGTATGTATAAATTTAAAATATGACAATGTTTGTACATAATTTTCATCGTTTATACTTTTATATAATACAAACCGATACTAGAACGACTGGTAGGGTTAGGATTTGCGAATTTTGTCCAATTAAAATTCGACATTTACTATTAGCCTTATTCAATAGTCCTTCCTGCCTTTGTCCTTTGATACATACTTTACAATGATTGTTGTCACGTATAGACTTAACTGAACTTATCAATCGCTGCCTCGTTGGTCAAGTGGTGTTTTCAAACGCGTTTGCTAAGCGAAAGGTGCTAAAACTATTAAGTTTTTGTTACTTGAAATTTATCATAATGAATCGGAGTCTAGATAATGTGCCCGATGCATGGCAATAGGCTCACCACCTATTCCATAGTGGGACGTAAACGTCACTGGTGAAACACGGGAGTGTACTACACTCCTCTACCTACCTTTCCGGGAATTACAGACGTGATGTTACGTACTCCTTGTCAGGCATAGCTTGACGACACTTTTTTTCACACAAAGCGAAAGCAGCCGGGGAGCGAAGCCTAGTTCGGCGTCTACGTTTTGCCGTATTTATTTATCGTTCGTGAGACTTTATAATATTACGCTGGGTCCATACGTTCAATGTTCGCACTGAAACATGACCGAACCTGGACGAATTCGATGGAACACCGCATGTCGTTCACTATTAAAACGTAGACGACATATCTATAGGAACACGAACTAGTCCCGAATATAACTAGCGTCCACATTGGAATCTTTAGCGCCTAAAAACATTCAAATCGATGTATTGGCAGTTCATTACAGATTTTGAATTATATTATTTGACTGGTCCGTTGGTGCAGTGGATAGTGAACTTCACTGATGCGCCGGGGGTCGTGAATTCGATTCCCACACAGAATATTTGTGTGATGAGCACAAGTATTTGTTCTGTGTCTAAGTGTTAAAAGACATCTATTTAAGTACATATTTATATGTATATATGTAGTTTATCAGCTGTCTGGTTATCATACCACAAGCTCTGTTGACGCTTACTT
>DWFO01001513.1:0-15644 GCA_018246595.1 Mimoniades nurscia nurscia | reverse complement strand
ATGTCCAGACTCCGAGCCACTACTAGAAAATCTAAATTAGAAAATTTAGTAGTAATTTTATTTCTATGAAAATTTACTAGAATACAAAAGTAGACATAATTATATATAAAATAATATAAGCAAAAATTTAAAATCGAATCTGCCTACGAATTAAAAATTTTGAGGAGACCAATCTTTTCATTGGATATTATTGGAATTTAAATTTCAGTTAGCAGTTGCTAACCCTTGGTATATATTTCTTCTATTTATTGAGGGGTTTGGAGTCTAAATTGAACAAGATGTAAATCTAACATTCATGACCACGTTATATTAGGATTATTATATACATTAAGACAGAAACTTTAGGAGTCTCAAGATTGTTCTCACACTTACTCGTATGTTAATGTTAATCCACACTTAATTAACGTTGTAGACTGTGACTCTTCATTCCACGAGGAGACAGTGTTCAACAGTGGAATAATAAAAGAGTTGATGACAATGATGTTGATAACAATGACGGTTCGTTTGTTATTATCATTCCTCTTTAGTGATAAATAGTGTCATAAACGAAGATGTGCTGATAAATTATATCACATATAAATACATGAGTTGTACCTCTCGTGAATTGTTTCGAGCTCCTTTCTATTGCCACAAAATGTTTAGATTTCATATTGTTGGTGAAATTTTAAGTGTCAAACAAAATAAGTTCGTTTGTGACGTCCTCGAGGAACGGGGTTTTAACGGTAATAAAGTAATTATTGAAGCAATCGGCAAAGCTGGTGACAATTATAGTGCAAATGTGAAAAGGATAATCGTAGAAAGGGAGGATGGCACTGCGTTTAAAATGGTTGCAAAAGTAGCACCAACCAATGAATTTTTGAGAAAAAGCCTTTATATAGAATTGAGCTTTGCAAATGAAGTTGTAATGTACAATGAAGTATTTCCCACATTACGGCAATTAGAAATAGACACAGGCGTGCCTGAGGCAGACAGATTTGTATTTCCAATTTGTTACGGAGCCTATTTAGAAGAATTACATGAGATTGTACTCTTGGAGGACTTATTTGAAAGTAACTTTATCATGCCAGACCGACATCAGACCTTAAAACATGATGAAGTAACATTAATTGTTAAAAAATTTGCTAAACTACACTCACTCTCCTTTCTGTTACGTATTAAAGACTCAGCCAAGTATAAAAGGTTTGCTGAAAAATTAGGCGACTACTATGCAAGTGACAATATAAAAGATGTGGTAAATTATGTTACGCCTGCAATTCAAGAAACTATGAGTTCTTTATTACGTAATGAAGGAAGCAAAAAACTTACTAACAATATGTTATCACAATATTTAGACGAGTTTTATAAAATTAAAGAATTCGATAAGAATTCCGATCACGTTGTAATCGTCCATGGCGACGCTTGGATTAATAATATTTTATTTAAAAAGAAGGTAAAATTATGATTTATTTATTTCTATACCAATATCATTTACGTCTTTTTTTACTATGACAGTGAAATAAATCAATGTTTCTTTTTCAGAATAATATATTACAAGATTGTATATTAATTGACTACCAGCTGTCTTATGAGAAGTCGCCAGTCGCTGATCTGCACTACTTGATTAACAGTTCTACAGATCACACGACACGTTCTAAGCATTACCACGAATGGATGGACTCGTATCACGACGAGTTAAGTAAACGATTGGCGCAATTTGGTTTACAGGTTAATTATGTTTATCCAAAAGATAAATTGAAGGATGATTTGAAAAGATATGCTAATTGTGCTTTTGCTTGGGCAATAGTGCAGGCTAGTATATTCAGTATGAATTCGAATGACGCGGAGCGACTCATTGATACTATGAGTACTAGACAGTTAAAGGAAATATCTTATTTATTTAAACCAGAAGAAATGGAAACCAGTACATTGGCGGCAATAAAATTCGTTGTTGAGGGTTTAATAGAGAGTTTTCATGAATTAGGATATTTTAATTAAAATTTAATGTAATAGGTACTTGGAATCAATGTACATTTAGAATCTACATATATAAAACTTACATTTTTTTTAGATGAGTTAAAGAATTTCCTGCTTAGTGTTTTAAATTTAGAAAAATTTGTACAATATATACTAATTAGTAAATATTAAGAATTTGTTTTATTATACACGTGCTTTTTGTTATTTACTGACAAGCCGAATTTAATTTAACTAACAGCAACTCATTAATCAGTTTATCCAAAACTAATAGTTTCTAGCCATTTCGCTCACTAACATATTTAAATAATTCCTACATCATCTTTCATCATCTGTCACGATATTTTAAAATTTGATTTTGTTTGTTTTGTCAGGATTTATCTCCGTATTATGAATTATTACAATTGGTTTAACGGTTTTAACGTTAAAAAATTACAAATTACAAATGTAAAGTTATTTTTAAATAGGTATAATAATATTAACACGGTAGATATTAAGACAAATAGTTTACATTTATACACGAAATAAATAATCAAACAAAAATGAATAATAAAATTTAACAAAAATATTTAATATCTATCTACTACCTACTAATATCTACTACCTACCTACTACTAATATCTACTACCGTAGTAGAGAATTTCGGCCACTTATTGAATATGTAGTTTTCTTTATTTTCGGGTATTACATTAAATAATACTATATAATCATCCCCCTTGTTGATAATTCAAAAAGAAGGAGAGTAAGAAGTATATATTTATATATATTTTAGTAATGTGAGATGAACTCTCTATGTCTATCTTAATGCGTTCACGTTTATTAGCTTTCACGGCTGTCGTGAGTTATGTAACATTAAATATGGAAGTATTCGAAATCCTCGCAAAAACACTATCATTGTTTTCTTAAAATATCTTTGTACCTAACAAAGTAAGTATAACAATACAATTTACACATGTATATGTTCTAACAACTGATTATTATAAGCGACTGAGGATACAGAAATGAATAAATCAATTTGAGTGACAAGTAATGAATCAATAACCGTTTAATTAAGCGTAAAGACAAATAAGCGTATTAGTTAAGTTTTTAAGCTAAGTTGTATAATAAAACATAACGTAACAGCACGCCTGTAATCCCCGAAGAGGTAGGCAAAGGAATGTGGAATACTCCCGTTTCATCAGTTACGTTTACCTCCCACTATGGAATACGAGGTGAACCTGTTGCCATAAATCGGGCACTTATTCAGACTCCGAGCCACTACTAGAAAATCTAAGTTAGAAAAATTTAGTAGTGTAGTGTCTGGCCCGGAAATTAAACCCAGGACCTCCCGATCGACAGTCGTACTTGACCAACGAGGCAGTCAACTGTTACATATAGGGATTTTTATAATAACGACTAGCTTTTACCCGTGACTTCGTCCGCGTGTTAGAAGTATTTTTTTTATCTTATTTTTCAAACAGTATACTGTTAAATACTATTATGATTTAACATAGAGTGGAGTAGAACTGGAGTAGAACGTCAGTAAATCGAATTTCAAGGGAGACGCCAAAAAATTCGAGTTATATATTGTTTATATTGCTACCGAAAATACCCGAAGCGCAAAGATTCGCTAATCCAACCGTACTTTAAAATGAACTAAGCTACTTAAAAACTGTATTACAACAACTAAAACTTACACCTAACTTAACTTATTTATTATTTTTATAATATTAGCAGGGATTTATTTGGAATTTCTATGCCGTAAATTCGTGATTCATAGAATATATTTTATTGCATACTGAAACTAGATTTCTAGCAGTGGAATAGAAGTTATAGAAGTAGAAAGTATATTAAAACACTACGTATAAGGTAATATTAATTGTATCACATGTTACTTATAAAACGTGCATGGTTAAATATATATAATATATAATATAAAATAAATAATATGTGAATTTAGAAAAATTGTTTTGTAATAAGATACATACACGCATGCACTAACTTATTTTATTTAATCGGTATTAAATATAGATTTTCACGCTGCCTACGCCTAGGTAGTCACGGTGTACTAGGCTGGCACGATCACGGTCTGCCACCTTAAACAGCCTTTGTACATTGAATTTTCTTTGAAACCGTGTCAGCTTTGAGGTGCAGATTTTGTCTTTTACTACTGTACTATGCGGCTCGAAATTTGACGTTCACCCTCTGGTAAAATAAAATAATGTGCATTTTAAAGAATTTCTATCTCTTGTTGTAGCAATAGTGGAAGACATCCGGTCGAATCATGTACATCGTAGAGTTCCAGAAATGTTATTTAATACATCGTCAATTACAATATGTCAACTTGCACTGAGCCTGCATGTTATACAATAGCCAATTTACTCGTAATTCTGAACGAAGACCACGTCCAATAGAAAAGCGTTAAAATAATTGAGCACACAGGTTACGATGATAATAATGGTTGTCGTGACTTACAAATATTTTAATCTATATTGGATAATCAATTGCGTGTCATATTGGAAGATATGAATAATATGAACAATGCGTTATTTTCCTTTGTCTAATCATTAGTCATTATAGATATACTAAATGTGCTGATAAACTGAATTGCATATAAATACAAGATTTTTTTCTCCACCTGTTTTATTTTTTTGCTTCTTGGAATCGTATCAATATGGCTAGTTTTGATGTTCGTGGTGAAGCTTTGAGTGAAAAACAAAATAAGTTCCTTTGTGATATCCTCCAGAAACAGGGCTTTAACGGCAACAAAGTTATCATTGAAGTCGTCGGTAAAGCTGGTGATAATTATAGTGCAAATGTGAAAAGGATAATAGTAGAAAAGGAGGATGGTACTGCTTTCAAAATAATTGCAAAGGTAGCGCCAACCAATGAAATAATGAGAAAATCAATTAATGTCGAAATGACCTTTTTAAACGAAGTAATAATGTACAAAGAAGTACTTCCCACTTTTTGGCAATTAGAAATAGATACAGGTGTACCTGAAGAAGACAGATTTGTATTTCCCATAATTTACGGAGCTTACTTAGAAGAATTGCACGAGATTATACTCTTAGAGGACTTATTTGAAAGTGATTTTACTATGCCAGACAGATTTAAGACCTTAAAACATGATGAAGTTACATTAATTGTTAAAAAATTTGCTAAACTGCACTCACTCTCTTATTTGTTACGTACGAAAGACCCGTCCAAGTATAAAACGTTTACTGCAAAATTGCGTGATCACTTTGCAAGTGACACTATGCGAGAAACGTTCAAACATATTGTACCTGTGCTTATAGAAAGTACTTGTAATTTATTAGATAACGAGAAGAATAAAAATCTTATTAGAGATATGTTGGGACAATATTTATATGAGATGCACAAACTAAAAGAATTCGATATGAATTCTGAGTACAGTGTGATTGTTCACGGTGATGCTTGGATCAATAATATTTTAATAAAATCCAAGGTATGCCCTTGCGACTTTTTTCTTTCTATACTTACATTATTTATGAAGTTAGGTTTATTAATTAACATTAAATCTTTTGCAACTAACGTCCTAGCAGTACATTGTAGTATTTGAGGTTTCTTTCAGTTTCTAGTATATAATCGTGGAGTATGAAGTGGGGAATAAAAGACACACACGCTTACCCAGTGGCGTAGTGTGGTCTTCAGTTTCCCGTGGCGGAAGAAAATTTTGCCGCCCCCTTAAAACATGATATGTTTGGCTTTATGACAATCTGGTCGACGAAAAAAAAATAGCCTTATGAGGATCTCGTCTACCAAAAAAAAACTTCAATTACTGCCACTCCCTTAAAAGTTTGCATAATTTGTCTTATGACAATACTGTCGACAAAAAAAACAGCTCAACACTGCTTTGATACATTTGGTAAAACAGTTATTTTATTTTTTATAGTGAAACTTTGCCGCCTCCTGAACAATCCTTTTGCCGTCCCCAAAAGTGCCGCCGGAGTGGGTTGCCCCTGCCCCCCACCCCTCCCGAGCTACGCCACTGCGCTTACATATTTAAAAACATGCATAAGATATTATTAAATATATGTATATAACATCGATTATGGTCCTTCAGCCCTCATTTATACAGATGTAAATGTACAATTGTTTATTTCAATTATAAAGAATTTAACAGATTTAAATAAATCAAGCTCCATAGCTTCCGTTCATTTTATAATTTTTGAATATAACAAAAATATAATACGATTTTTTATTCAGAACGGTGTTTTTCAGGATTGTATGTTAATTGATTACCAGCTGTCGTATGAGAAGTCCCCAGTCGCTGATCTGCACTACTTCATTAACAGTTCTACAGATCACATGACACGGTATAAGCATTACCACGAATGGATAGACTCGTATCACGAAGAGTTAAGTAAAAGATTGGTGCAATTTGGTTTACAAGTTAATTATGTTTATCCAAAAGATAAGTTGAGAGAAGATTTGAAAAGATATGCTAATTTTGCGTTCGCTTCAGGACTGCTTCTGGCTAATGTGATCAACATGAACTTAGATGATGCTGCGCGATTGAAAGATACTATGAATACCGTAGATGTAAAAGAACTTTTGAATTTATTTAAACCTGAAGATATGGAGAGCAGCACGTTGGTGTCAGTCAAATTAACAGTAGAAGGTTTAATAAATACTTTCAAATTCCTAGGATATATTAACTAAAATTTTTGTACAAATAACGTCGACGTATTACTGTAAATGACTTAGAATAAAAGTATTTTTGAAATTGATTCTGAATAATTTGTTTAATTTTACGTGGGTTTTAATGTAAGTAGGTAGGTACTGGTGAATTTTATTCCCGGTAGACCTTTCGCAGCTTTATAATTAAGCAATTTGTTTGTAACGTTGTGATACTTGATTAACCCTAAATAGTTTTGGTAAAATTTTTGTTCTCTTAATGTAGAATTTTCGGATCGATTTACAGGTGTATCTTGTGCGCATTACCTGTTTTTAAGTTAACTTTTTACTAAATATCTTCATATTCACAATAGACAGGACTGAAAATCAGCGTCTTAGTCATACCGGTTTCTCTTTCTCTCTCGTTCCTCTCTCTTTCTCTTTCCCTCTCTCACTTCCTCTCCCTCGATTCCTTTCTCTTTCTTTCTTTCCTTCTTTATTTCATTACTTTAATGATTTTAATCTCAATGTTTAGGAAATGCGACATGGTTGCATGGAACACAGCGAAGCATAGGAGTCATTCCATGTAGTGTCTTTCCAGTTAGCTTTAGAAAATGTAACTTGAGAAACAAATGGGAAAATGTAGCAAATATTGTGGGGAATACGGGCAAAGCTACCACGACAAATTGAGTATGAAAGGTGTTAGAATGATATTCGAACGATGGAAAGATATTCGTCTTGCTGTCTGAAAATGTTATTCTTGCGTGTCATTAAATTCGGGCGAGCGAGATTTATGTTTTTAAAAATAAAATTCATTTATTACGGTCTAAAGTATGAGTTTATTGCATAAATTTGATGCAAGACTGACTAAAATAATGGGAAAAATAGGTACGCGCGAAATGCCCAGTAAACGGAATGCAGGTACGGTAAATGCAGAGTCAGCGGAATGGAGCTGATTTCATTCTAACAAATGATTTTTTCTGATCATAACATATGAACTGAACGAGCTAAATTAATAGAAATATGGCAGTAATGGGTGTGAGTCACATAACCAGTTTCAACTATGAATAGGAAAAATCATACAATTTTTCGCGCTCAAAAAGGCTTATTATTCCATTGTTACGTAATAACTAACAAACTTAAACAAGTGTGTATGATTTATAGCAATGTAATTTATACAATCAGATAAATATCCTTATTTTATTTATTTATCCTTTCTTGTTGGTAACAAAGAGCGGACTTAATGCCAATTTGCATAATTTTCTTATACATATAAGGGCACTGTGAGTTCCCGCCGAGGTTATCCAGATTTTCAGATTTGGAATATATTATTATTGGGTTTTTTATCTTATTATTACAGGCGAATGATCATGATATGGCCCTTGGGAAAAAAAATTGACAATTATGTTACGCACTAGATATCAAATTAGATTCAGTTACTTATATCATATCTAGTAAGAATATTGCGTATAAAATTTAATAGCGTGATAATTTTCATCGCAACATTGTTTTAAATATATATAAACAAAGTATTATTGTATTACAATGATATTTATATTAAACATAATTAAACATGCACTGACATGACTCACGTTTGCTAATAAAATATTTTGTGTTATCATATTTATTATCATATAAATATTTCAACGTTGATTATATTTATCATTGTAAGTTAATACTAATATTATCTGTACGTAGCATATTCTTCCAATTCATTTTTCATTGCGCTTTGATCTGGAAATAAGCAGATTAATTTTCGACATCGATAAATATTAAACAATATATAAAGAAATACGCTTTCGTACAGGACCGGTCTGTCTAACTTATGAAATAAAAATCTCTTTCATCGTCGTATATTAAACTGGCGTATTGAAAAGTAGAAGCATCACGTGAAGTGTGATACTTAAATTGTACATAAATTGTGTTATTAACTGCCTCTTCGGTCACGTTGGTTGGATACACTGCACTGGTCCCGGGTTGAATTCACGGATCTGTAATACCCGAAAAGGTAGGCAGAGGAATGTAGAACACTCGCATATTTCACCAGTTACGTTTACGTCCCACTGTGGAATACCTACGTGGTGAGATTTATAAAAACATTCGATTGAGCGTCCGTTCGTTTTTTCACCCAAATGTGCTGTTGTAATTTAAAAATTACAAATGGCAATAGGTCATTTAAAAATTAGGTAATATACGCGACTGTCTACTTTCCTGAGTGGTTGCAAGTGGTCCTGGGCCGATTTACCAACTAAGGTACTATTGAATTTTTCTAACTAGAGTCTGTAGTTAAATTTTTCAGTATGGGGTCGAAGTCTAGTCTTCTGCTCGGTGTAGGGCAATATACTCACCCCCTGTTCCAGTGCAGGACGCAAACGTAACTGGCAAAACGTGAGAGCAAACTACATTCTTCTGTTTACTCTTCGAAGATTACAGGCGTGATTTTACGTTGTTAATAATATGCTAACATGGTAGCATAAATTTCAAATGAAGCGAGATTTAATTATCTCCATTACGTGTTTCCATAGTGGGGATTTTGAGCTTAACATCTCACGGGATTTCTATGTTGTTGATGATCATGATGACGATGAATATCGATTTGAAAATAAGCTGTTTTAAAAATAAGTATTTAATGTGTTAATAAGTTTAATGTGTTAATAAGTGTAAATAAGTTAAATGTATTAATTAATAAGTAATAAGTAATTAATATTAATACAACTAAGTGACCAATTATTTTTTCAGATTAAAAGCATGTATAATACAACAGAGTTTTAAAGCAGAAACATAATGGCAGTTCTATTTAACCAGGCTTAAAAGTGAAATTGATTTTAATAAAATGATTAGTGTAGCTTCAAATGAAATTGTGTAATAATTAAAATATATGGTGTTGTATATTTATATACATATTTGAATTGTAAAGTGAAAATAGCACATACTATATTGTACTACGTTTAATAATAATTCTAACATACATGATACATTCTTAATAATAATTATTATTATTATGATAATTTTACAATAAATAGTATCTTAGATAATATTGAAATTTCTATATAAAGATTCCAAGAAACAATATTGCAATAATTGTCAATATTATATACATATGCAATGAGATAGTTTATCTTAATGATAGATGTGGCTGAAACCTCAATTGAAAAACATTTCCTTAGTAAAATGACAATCATGTGCGATTCTTGATTTACACAAACTATTCATATTATACTATTACTAATGACACAATATATTATCAAGCGATATTTGACCACACATTACGTCAATCTGATAAACAAAAAAGCAATGTATTCACCAGTAAACAGTGTTTGATGCAAGATGCATTTTTTTTTTAAATATGGCTATTTCTTTAAATACTAACTAGTGCCAGTATTTATCCCAAAAATTAAACACACAACTAGAAACAGGAACACAAACAGGTTTGTAGAATATCAAATGTTTAATATAATTTCTATGTTTTTATGTAAACATAGAGATTCTCGTTTTCGTGATTGCTGTAATGAAAAGTTTACTAATGAATATTTTGAATCACAGCCTGTTTATCTGTTCTCCTCTATCTGGACGCGGTTACTGCTGCGACCGAACTGCGCGATTATGGGCTGCCCGCTCAGGATGGTGCCGTGGATCTCGTCCAGCGCCTGTATCGCCAAGTCCTCATCTGTAATATAGTAATAGTAATAAAAAGTAAGTAAAAGTAAAAATAATAATAAAAACAAAAGCTTTGTAAATAATGTATCTTTTTATTCAACATTAACCAGATATTTTATCAAAATGATAAAGTGTATAATTATTACAAGAGTACCATTAAACTTACTAATAATTTAATACATCCTTAAATATTTTTATCATTAATTACTTATGTTCATGAACTTTAGACCATTTATGTTCAATTATCATTCTTATTGACATAACCCATTGCAATTGTTTTGGTAAAATAAAAAACGAAATCTGAGTAGATTAACTCTGTTAATTGTATGTTGACTAAGTGAATCCTTGTCTCGCCTGGAGACAAATGTTTCCAGTTTCCTTCCAATACTCACTTTGGAAGGTAACAAAAGCTTGACCTCGCATGCGCCCGGACATAAGTCGAAGGTCGACGGGTCCACCATTGTCTAGTAGAAACTGGTTGAATAAGAGCGACAGTTGATCCTGGCTTACTGATGGCGCTATGTTCTTCAGGTATAATGTCTGGAATAAGAAAAAAAATTTTAATGATAGAAAATGTAACATGTTGCTTCCAGTGCCTGTAGAAACCTCGCGAAAATATTGTAGTCATGTAATATTTAGAACCAACTTCACATCGGAATCAATATTGTTAAATAATGACTTATATACGAAAACAACGCCTTCAGAAAAAAAACCCTCAGTCATCTGCAAACTGTAGAAAATTATTGTGATACTCCTGAATCATTTTAATATGCAGTTTGATAAAAGCTGTTACTATCATTTGAATCTTCTGAGGCAAGAAAGTAAGAAAAAAGAAAGTAAAAACTCACAAGTTTGTAAGTGTCTAACATAATGGCTGTAAATACAGAAGATATAGAAAAAAGTGTAGTACATTCCCACATTTTACTAGTCACATTTATGTCCACAAGGGCGTATCCAGCTTTACCGCCAGGGCGCGTCACAATCGTGGTCAATGACAAGAAGTTACGAATAGTAGTTTCATTTGATAATCTATACTAATAATATAATATTATAAAGAGGAAAACTATGTTTGTTTGGTTGGTTGTAATTAATAGGCTCAAAAACTACAGGACCGATTTTAAAAATTCTTTCACCATTCGAAAGTTACATTAGCCACGAGTAACATAGGCTATATTTTATTTTGGAAAAAAATAGGGTTCCGTAAGATATTTCAGAAAAGTAACTTATTTTGCGTACGCTGCCTAAACTATAAAAGATAGAACCATAAAATGTTCTAATTAATTGTAGACCTTATAAATATCTACAAAAAAGTCCGCGACACACTATACCTATTTATGTCGAGTGAGGCACATTTTTTTTATTTAAAAATCTTGAATTTTTTTGGACTACATTTAAACGCATTTATTTTACTCATGCTATTAATCCTTATCAAAATAAATCATTCATCACTAACTACAGTTTATGTAGATAATATTTGGTCTTTGAGTGATCCACGCAGGCGGAGCCGCGGGCGACCGCTAGTAGTACATACATTAATTAGATACATAATAATATTTGATGAGAAATTTATAAAATAACACTCAGTCTGTCAGTTTAAAAATATTGGCACTTGGTGATTACTGCCTACCCCATAATAATAATAATATTGTAACACCAATTGGTAATAATAATTATATTGTAACACCAGTTTTCTTACAGGGCATTCTGATTACTGAGTGGCAATATTTACCCCAATAGATCTTATGAGAATCTTTAACTTTGTTATCTTAATAACTTTGTTGATTAAGTGGTTAGCAATTGTCACTGCTTATCAACAGGTCCTGGATCTAAATCATGGGTTGAGTAATATTGGATTTTCGACAACATTGATTTTTTAAGAAGTCACTTTGACTCTGGATTTGGAACCGGTGTGTCAATTGGCCACCCCATATTCCATTGTGGTACTTAAACGTAACTAGTGAAATGTGGGAATGTCCTCCACCCTCCAATCCTCCGCTTACCTACATTACAGGTGTGACATTACATTTTTTTTGCAGACATTACAATGACAACAAAGTGATAACGATGCTGTTGAACATTAACTTCGCGATGCCGTTCGTACTGACGCTACTGTGGGTGCGGCCCATCGCGCGCCAGTACCTCGCTGTTAGGATTTTCAGTGGGATGGAGAAACCTTTGTGAGTAACTATTTGAGTTCAGTTCAATATGATTGTCAGTGATTATACAGACTTTTCAGGAATCTTCTGTTGCGTCGTTGGAAGGTTATCTCATTCTTTGATTGGAGGTTATGGAGCATATTCGGTAATACTGCCCCAGTGTAGATTAAACAAGATAGTCAAAATGTAATCACATGTGCCTACCGAAACCAGTACTGATTGAATTATTGGTGGCCTGTGAAGCTTGAAGAAGCTTCTGAAAAATGGCCACCAGTTGCCACTCATTTAAGAGGTGCATCAATTTATAATACCTCTGTAGATTGCTTCAACTTTGTAATCATATGACACCAAGTTGGTGGTATGCAGTTGCATTTGATGCACAAACTCCTAAATAAATACTGTGGGGCATAGGTAGCAGTTTCACAGGACCTGCTGAAACAGTTTCTATCATACCTGTTATCTTCAAAGAGGGAGGCAGATAAGTGTAGCACACTCCAATCTTTCACCAAGTATGAATAGATGGTGAGCCTATTGCCATACAACAGGCACTTATCCAGACTATTACAAAATCTAAGTTAGAAAAATTCAATAGCATATGACCCGGGATCTGAATCCAGGACTTTTTAATAGGCAGATAGCTACAGAAAACCTTGGAAATGTAATAATTACTTCAAAATCTAAATGTTATGTGACTTTTAATATGTGTTTACATTGCCATTATAATTTCATTTCCTAACAAGAACAAATGTATAGAACGATGCATTGAATAACAACACATTCAAACTATGTCTCAAAGGGCAGGAAAAGTTACATGATTATTAATCAAACACATTGTAATTTTCCAGAATGACTTCCGAAGCCTTTGACACAATGCGTCTCATGTTGCTGGTGGTAACAATACTTCTCCGCGTCACACTGATGCCACAGCAGCTCCAAGCGCACTTGGACATGGCTCAGAGACGGCTGGATGCCCAAAAGAAGGAAGCTGGTCGAACCACTAACATTGACCTGCAAAAGAAGGTATAATAATATGTTGAATACTGGGTACTTTCATCGTTTGTACCAATAATAGACTGACACAAGCAAATTTGTACAAATAAATAATTAAGTAGCTTTCTAAAGAGACTTCAACTGAATTCTCTTCTGCATATCAATAGACTTTCACAATAGAAACTTAATACTAGTAAGGAGTATGAAAATTCTTACTGTCTTTCATTATCCAAGGGTTATTTTATATTTGATGGTCATTATTAACCCTATTATTGTCCTACTGTTAAACAAGAGTGTCCCAAGTAGTTATTTCCTGCTTAAATGTACATTCACTTATTTCTAGTTGCTAGTTGGATTTCATTCCCTACTAAGAGAAATATGTACCTATGTGTGAGATCAGCCTGTTTATTTTGTAATACAATTGAAAATAATTGATAATGTTGTATGGTTTCTTGCAGATAGCTTCTGTATTTTACTACTTATGTGCAGTGGCATTGCAATACTTTTGTCCAATTATGATGTGCTTATACCTGGGCCTGATGTACAAGACACTGGGTGGTTACTCCTGGGCAGCGCTATTCTATGATACTCAGGAGGTGCCCAGTGTAAAGAAGCCAGGGGTGGCCACTGGGGGAGAAGAAACTATAGAGGGGATTGAGCAATTCCAGCTGGCCTGGGAGAATCTCAAGATGGTAAATTTTGATTTAAAATATCATAGTACTCTGTGGAATTGATGATATATATAACATCAGAAACTGATAAGGCGGCAAGGGTTTGCTATTTCTAACATACTAATAAACTATAAGCAATGTATAGACATTTCTACTGAAAAAAAAATTAAATGCTTTTGTAGAGCGAAAATATGAGCTTTGTCTAAAGTTTCTTTGTGTGTTATTTAAAATTATTAAATTTTCTTTGCCTAAAGTTTGTATTTGTGAAAAATTTTACCATTTATATTTTGCTTTTTTTATTATTGATTTTACAAATAAACTTTAGCCTGAGTTCTGGCTAACCTGGCTATCTTATGTGGATTTAAAATTAATTGTACAATGTATTTTTATCAGGTGTTTACGGTGACAGTGTGGCGTGGAGTGCTGGGTTTTGCCACATGGTGGAGCTGCTTCGCGTGGTTTCTGTCCACCGCCTTCGGTACCACCTATCAGACTTACTTCCGTATTTCGTGATCATATTGATCAAACTAATCGACCCTTTGAACCTTCAAGGCAATGTTGAAAAGATATAATCTATGTACCCATCAATGTAGACATAAAGGAGTCTATCAAAAGCTAATTCGTATTGTCACACAACTTTCTTATGAATTTATCCCAGAATATATATTAACATAGGATCCTATTAATTGAATTATTTTGGGTTCTCATTATAGACATTAGTTATATCTAGTCACTATACAATTTCATGGATAGTATATCTTAATACATTACCATTGTACAATATTGCTATTAAAAACCTTGTGAATGATAAAATTCATTTGATAAATATATTCATCAGAGAAACTTGATTTAGTTTAACCAATGGTGCAAATGAACAAACGGGGTATTAAATAAATTTTTCAAATTTGTTCATAAGTTTGTAAACATTTTTACCATTCTTCTGTTTAACTTGTCTACATGATCTTTAGATATAGTTTTATATTATCCGCGGATCACAGAAAATACAGCTGAAGTCTATGATTATACTCTCTCTTCAATTTAATATTTTAACTCAGTATAATATTTATATCATGGTACTCCGTATTGACATATCCGTCGCTTAGTTCGCCGAGTGCACAAATAAGGTAGGTAGAGTAGAGTATTTCCTTAGTATAATTGTTGTCTTGTGTCTAGGCCATAGATAAAATATAGAAGTCAAGGCGAAAAATAAAATCTTTTTAACCAAACACTGCTGCACATCATCAAATATATTAACTAAACAAGGTCAATCAAGAGTTCCGTCAAACGCGTAAAACAAGTGCATTGTTTTACAAATACGGCAAACATGATCACGAGTAAATAATTCAATAAACACAAAATTTGAAATTTGACAGATTTTTTATAGACTGCTCTATATAATAAATGTTTTATTGTCAGTAATTACAATGCCATGAAATATATGTATATAATTGAGTGAAAAGTATGTATTTAGCTATTTATTGGTTATTTTCGACCTGCTAAGAGCCTAAGATCAGTGACACTTTTTTATTTATTTATTTATTTATTAGACACGCCAACAGCAAAACATACAGAACATTTGTTATAAACATTTTAAAATTAA
>DWFO01001512.1:0-15650 GCA_018246595.1 Mimoniades nurscia nurscia | reverse complement strand
ATCTTATATCTTATCTTATATCTTATATATATATATATATATATATATATATAAGATATAAGATAAGATATAAGATAAAACTGTTAGAAGCAAGAATTGGCCGACATGTGTATTAAATATATAGTACATTTCGTTTATTAAATATTTTATAAAGTTAGCGTTTAACAGCAGTATTTAATCATAAAACATGTTGGATACAATTTTGTTAAATACTTGTTTTTAGATATCTCAAAAAATCCGTGCGGAGTTCCATCGTAATACTTTCCCAATATCAACTCGCTACGAAAATACAAAAATAGAGGCATAATATGCTTGTTAAGCGCAGCTATTTTTACAACGTACCTACTATTAATGTGTTTCAAGCGATTCGCAATGTTATAGGAATTATGAAATATGTCGTTACCCGATCGTGTAACCACTTAGCCGAAGGAATTCAGGAGTAAATAATATTTGAAGAACAATTGACTACTTACCTCCCAAAGTTGTCCAGTCCAGCGATGGTATATTGTCATAAATATAAAGATGGGGACTAGCAAAACGCCCGCGAACAGCATTAGGTATCCGCTCACTGAAAACAACGCGTTTCATTAGAGTAAATCGAACAACGTAAATACGAGAAAAAATGGAAAAAGGTGAAGAAATAATCTGTAATATAACTGTGTAAGGAAAAATAAACTATGACTTCATGTGCGACCAGGTACATGATTTCGATGCTTGATTGTGTGATAACAATATGTTTCGATGAAGTATTGAAATTATCTAAAAGTATTTTATCAACGTCCTTACCGTAGCCAGCAGTAGGGTACTGGTACACCCCCGCGAACACGAGGCCGTCGGACGTGGCGAGCGCGTACACGAACACGACTATCATCATGGCGGGCGTGATGACGCTCCAGCAGAACCTCCAGTACACGCTCGTCTTCATGTCTAACATGAATTCGACATCGAGGCAGAAACTCTCCAATCCTGTAAATATATACCTTGGGTTTAATTAACGGTGATAATAATTGATAATGGGCCCTGCTAAAATCGGCATGTATTAAACTTTGAATTAATTGCTCATATTATAATAAAAAAACTAACACTTGATAATGTCCAAACCTTAATATTAGCAGTCTTAAACGGTTTCTTAAAATTAATTATCTACCGTAAATCCAGAACACGCCGACAACTTCCGCGATGGCGCAGAATAATATAAGGAAAGTCCCTCCAAAGTAATCAACAATTTCCAAAATGTATTGCCCTCCCTGAAAAGAAATAATGTATAATATTGCATCTGACACAATGAACAATCGCGGGTAAAAGGTAATCGTGTAATGTTAAATACAAATTCCACATTCGTTATAGTGTATACTAACAGGGGTGACATAAACGAGCCCGATGAGGAAGCCCGCAGTACAACAGATGCAGGACATGTACACGGTGCGCACGCGCGGGAACGCGTCCATCACCACGGTGTTGATGGTGGACAGCAGCGCCACCGCCGAGCCCACGCCCAGCACTGACATCATCAGGAAGAACAGCACGGAGAACAGCTGCAATGTTCACTTGTTATTAACTTCCAATTATTCTACAATAACTACATTTTGTACAGTATTGCATGCAATCATTAAGTTACAGTTAAAACAGACTAAAAACAGAGCTAAAAATAAAGACAGTAAGAAGCTGATAGCCAACCTTCACTAGTTTGAGAGGCACTACGAGAAGAAAAAAAAGAAGATTAAGTTTGATGACACATTGTAACTCGTACAGAAAATTATATTAATTTATTTTTTTAGACTTCAACGTGATGTTTACAAATAAATGAAAAAATATTGCAAATACTAAGCTTAGATAAATTTGAATTATTTATTATAGATATTAATATATTTTCTATTCACAACATTGATCCAGTAGTTTTAATACAGAAAAATACAAGACTATTATTGTTTATTTTGCTAAGTAATAATAATACAAACTTGTGGTTGGAAAGTCTTGGCAATAGCGTCAGGGTATGACACGAAGGCGAGGCTAGCACCCCCGGCGCCGACCACCTCTCCCACCTCTCTGTTCAGCACGTACGCCAAGTTACCCAGAATACCGAAGATCGTAAAACCAGACAGAAGACTTGTGAATGTGTCCAACGTTGTAACTATCATGGCGTCTCTGCAAAACAAAAAACAACTCGAATACGTCATCATCACCAGTCTATTGCGTTCTATTGCGGGACATAGGCTTCCCTTGAGGGATTTGGTCCATAATCACCTCGCTGGGCATGCGGGTTTGGCAATATCTAAAAGTACAGATTTGAGTAGGTACCTGTAATTTGTTGTATACGTATGTTATTAACCTACGGTTACACTTCGGAGTGTGAAAAAAAACTATTTAACTATGCGCGGTCTCCCAGCTAGCTGGTACATATTACTCGTTTTATTTCTAATTAATGTTTGTGATCTCAATCTATGCAATCTTAGTGTGTAATGTGATTAAGTTTCATTAGCAGTCTCATCCTCAGTTTGAGCCAAGTTAGAATTCGGGTTACATGACGGAACCTGATAAAATTGCACTAAACTGGTTTAAAACAATCGCTTAATAAGGTTAAGGTGGCGTCACATTCGCCGACGCAAAACACCACATCACAAAAATAAAGAAATCTTAACTATATATGTATGTACCTGTAAACATTTTGTCGAAATCCGTTGTAGGAAGAGAACATGATAATCGCTCCAGTACACACTGACAGGGAGAAGAATACTTGCGTCACTGCTGCATACCACACCTAGGAAAAGCAATTTCTTATGAAGGCAACATTTTTTGACTTTTGTAATTATCTGTATATTACTACCTAATAACACTTACATCAAGCTCCAGGATTTTCTCCCATTGTGGTGTGATGAAGAAAAGAATTCCGTTGCCTGCACCATCCAAGATCACTGTACTGCAAATACATAAAAACATTGACATTTAGTTCCCAATTTTTTCAGATCAGAAAATAATGAAATGCGTTCTATAGTTACCTACACCTAAAAGTTAGTTTTTAATAACAATTATTAATTATTGTAATGGTAACTGATTATTTTGATTAGATCAGACGAAAATTAATTATACCTATGTACTTCATTAATAAATCTGACCTTATTAACAAAATTATCATGACGACGTATGGGAATAGGGCCAGGAAGTATGAAGCTTTGCCGGAACTCTTGACGCCTTGAGATACGATCAGGAAAATTATAACCCATGCTATGAACAGACTGAGGGTCAGATACCAAATTGGAGCACCTGCGAAGAAAGGAGAATCAAATTATATTTGATCTAATAGGTGAGGGCAGCAACGTCAATTCGTACAGTTTTAATGACGTCATGTTATTGATAAATGATGTCGTATTTTATTGGTAAATGATGTCGCATGTTACTGTTATAGCAACAAGTGTATCATGTTTACCATATTATGTCAGTGAACGTTAAAGCTATGCTTACACTCGCATTAATCTCCAAGTGGTTAAAACGAATGTTAGAGATCCCTGTTTCCCACTTTTTTAAATGTTAACGTGTTTTCAATATGATAGGGTCGTGAATGTTCTATTCGTGTTCTTGATTTGTACTTTTTTATTTCTCTATTCGTAAACTGGATGTAACGCACTAATAGACAAAAATAATGCCTCGAAGTGTTTAATCAAGAATGTTATAGTTTAACGATAATTTCTTTATATTCACAATACAATCGATTGCATAGTTAATATTATAATACTCGCCTAATCCACCCTCTATGCCATCACTTTGCTGAAGAACAGTTTTCCTGAAACAATAATGTGCGCATATTGTACAAGCTTTAATCAAAAAGTACTGTGAGAACTGATAATAAAAGAAAACATCTAGCCACGTTTCTCTTAACGTTAATACGTTGCAATTTCAGGAATAATGTAAGGAATAATTATTTTGTAGAAATTGAATTGAGAATGAACAAAATTACGTTGTAGTAGTTACTGTTAGCGAGTAATTGTATTACTGTGGCAGGTTGAAGTTTGGCTACCGGGCTAAGGCGATTGACATGAATCGAAAGTCGAAAAAAAGTCGAAAAAGGATGCGAGTATTTACTTTGATTTTCTCCGTTTAGCCAGTTGGTGCTAAGGAACTAGATAAAGTATTTTATTAGTTTCTTCTAATATATACCGTAATATACGCGGATTGTGTAAAATTTAGATGTAGGTATATATGTTAATGCAGTACATTAGTTTATGAAAGTTCAGTATGATAGTATAAATTGTCCTTAAAAAGGCGTCAAAAGTTGTTAGTCGTGTCGTCGGGTAGAGCTGGTTGCAAGTGCGACTCCCGAACGGGAGGTCCTGGGTTCGATTCCCGGGTCGGGCAATATTAAATTTTCCAATTTAGATTTTCTAGTAGTGGCTCATAGTGGGACGTAAAGGTAACTGGTGAAACGTGGGAGTGTTCTACATTCCTCTGCCTACCTCTTCGGGGATGACAGGCGTGATGTTACGTACGTACTAAATAACTAAATAAATAAGTACTTACAAGAAATACAATTCGGCGCTGCTGGTTGCATTTTCAATGAACGTCACGTTGACAGTGTTCGATGGTATGCAGTTCAACCATTCCGGCTCGCAAATTGTCCACGGTAGGCTACTTTGAAAGCTCATAGCTAAGTAGAATAAACACAGAGCTATAATAGACACGTAGTACGAGAGAATGTAGCCACAGCCTAGAGCCTGGGCCCATCCCGTCCCTGAAAATAATAAAATAATCAATTTTAATAAAACTCCAATTCGATTAATGACAATCAAGGAAAATTGAGCTTCAGTAACATTATTTCCCAATTTCAATGAAAGTGTTATTCACCGATTGTATTAGCAAGCATATAAGAAATATTCATGAACCTTATTCATACATTCACATTGTATCTATTCCCTTTGACTAATGACATTACAATAGGTACTAAACATTGTATCTATTTCCTTTGACTAATGAGTACGTCTGACATTATATCAAAATAGCACAAAATAATTTTTGTTAAATGTTATCCATAATTACCTTTCATGGCCGGTGATAATGCCCATACTTTGACACTGTTTCGAGAACTGAACTGTCCAAGGACTCCTTCGAGATAATACATAGGTTTTCCTATTAGAATGAGGACGATGATATAAGGGACAAGGAAAGCGCCTCCCCCGTTCTGATACGCGATGAATGGGAACCTCCACACGTTGCCGAGGCCCACCGACGTGGCGATGCACGACATGAGGAACTCGATTTGATTACCCCACATCGCACGCTCCGGCTCCTCTTGGGCTTCGTTCTAAAATTTTTGAAAGCAACTCAGTATACGCAAGTGAAAGATGCCAGAAACAATCATAAAACTAATACCCTTAAACGTGGAAAATTATTACAATTCAAAAATTTACTAATATTAATTATACTTATTAATTATTAATTAATTACACATATAAAACTGAAACATGTCAGGAAAAATTATAAAACTAATACGTTGAATGTGGACAATAATTAGAATTAAAAAATTTACAAACATTTTTTCCATTTTGTTGATCTTTTGGTACGGTACTTGGCACTGATGCAACAGCCCCCTCAGCTGCAGTCTAAAAACAAAATATCGCATTTAATTAGTAAGTTATTTCCGTGCTAGCAAACGACAAGCGAATAATGAGTAATTGTAAGTATAATATGTATATATAGGTACATTTAGTAACACACGTGTATAATCATAAAGGACTTGTGTAATATTCATCATGCCGAAGATCTTGAACTGAATGCCGCTTACGTTCAACGTGTATTTAAAGAACGAACAATAATAAGTGATTCCTTAATAAATATTTATTTGTTTAGTTCATAACAAGTATCACACGGTCACTCCATAGCTCACTATTACACCATAATATAACGACTGTGCTGCCAATATATGAAATAATATATTAATTATAATCAAATATGTAATATATTTGAAACCATGCATTATAAGAAAAAATTACATATTCCAATATGGCGCGGCATGTTTAACAATGGCGGCATGCTCTATCCGCTGACGGGCAGATGCATAAGCAGTGCGAGAAGCCGTGCTCTGCGACCCCCGACCAGCATGCATAGCGTGGAAATTATTAGGGAAAACCCCTTAAGAGAGCCATAAATTTATCAAGTAGATCCCCAACCAGCATGCCTGTTGTGGGAATTATTTGCAAAAACCCTTCAGGAGAGCCTTATATCAAGTAATGAATTTAAGCTGAATGATAATGAGTATAAGAAAAAATATGAATATTAGGCACAGCTAAACGTCCTGACCGCCTATGGGTAGTAGCGTAGGCGGTGCGAGAAGCTGTGCTCTGCAATCCCAACCTGCATGCCCAGCTTGGGGATTATAGGCATAACTCCTCAGGAGTCCTATGTCCGGCAGTAGACTGCAATAGGCTGATAATAATTAATAATTATTATAATAATAAATTAATAAGTATTCTGAATGTGTACTAGAATTCAGACTGACGCATCTTAACGCATCGATGATTATCCGACCGAGGTCGTTAAAAAATAAAAAATATTTCAATCCATACATCGGGCACATATCCAAACTCCGAGCCACTACTGAAAAATTTAAGCTTACAGAAATTCAATAGGGACCACCCGGGATGGGAACCTAGGATGTCTTGATATGAAGTCGCGCAACGACGCTGTCTTATTTGTTATTTGATATTTCTGTCACCATCAACATAACAGCCTGTATTAGTATGTTTCCTCTAATAGGCACCGTCGCCGTCGTGCCGTAACAATATTTAATGCATTCATTCGATAGTCATTTAACTGTCACATACAAACGATCGCAATGACATTGCTTTTTAATAGTGGAATATCATTATGATATTTTTTTTATTCGGAAAGCCGCATCAAAGATTAAATAAATCTATTTACGACCGATACATTAGTGCCTACATACCTACATGTTGCGCATTGAATAAAGTAATTAGCGATTCCGTTAAGTCATACCTATTTGTTTATCTGTATTTTTTAAGCTTCAGTTACTAAGTGGAAATTTGCCTTTTTTTTCATGCGTGTGTTCTTTAGCCCTCATACTTTGAGTTCTGTATCGGGGCTGGCTCGCGTGGATTTTACTTATTTTGATGATGTTCCGCTTGGAGGAGAAACCACGGCGTACGGTACGGTAGGAGATATACCGTTTTTTTTCTTTCGTTCTGCCGAATATGAAATAGATGATGTTGATGTTGTGTTCTGCTGTATACGAGTACGTACCTATATTGCTCGTGAATTGTTATGATATACGTGCAGATATATCATAAGAGGATTTATTTTGTGTACTTATATTGGTGCTACTTTTCATAGCATGTAGGAATCAGTGTCTGGATTCTAGTGTAGGGGCATGAGTGTGAAGTATTATTATTAAATTCTAGTCTAGTATCTTTGTCATAAACACATCCAGTATTATGAGGCGGCCACTAACAATTAATCACCCATAAACGCTCACTAATCCTTGCGTATATAGTAGGTAATATAACTACTAAATGTGACGACGACAGTCTGTACGTGGAATATTTTTTGGAAATAGTTTATGCTACATATTATGTGGTTATATCCCCCACCCGCGTGCTCAGGGTAGCAATTATGGCAGAAATATTCTAAGGTATATAGGTGTATTCTAAGGTAAATATGCTTAGAGAGTACATAAAAAGGCCAGCAATGCACTGACATGGACTGATTATGATGTACATATGTATGTATGTGTGTATATGATGGTACAGATTAAAAACAAAATATTTACAATTATTTATTTCGCCTTTTTTCATTAGAAGAAAACGTTTCGTTTAATACTGAACATACGTAATTAGAATAATCGAAATTAAGCCGCAAAACTTACTCATTTCCACGGCAGTACGAAAATTAATATGTAATCGGAAGGGCGGATATACCCTAGTATGTGGTAAATATATTGTAATTTTTATCTTGTTCTGCCAAACACCGTGCAAGCTTATCATATAATCATTGTTTTTGTACTGAAAGAATGTAGATATTGTAACTTTCAAGCTGTTTTTTTTTATAAATGAACGTAATATTTTTGTTCACCCGTCCTTTTTGGCTTGATTACCTACTGGTTCCTACTAGCGGAAAATCTCTGTAAGTTTGTAGTTGCTTGGCAACTAGTTTGGCATTCTCCTATCGCCAAGAGCAGCTGAAAAGCTGGTTACGACCTCACATAGTATTAATCCAGACGAAGTCCAAAGATGGCTTTGGATTATCTTTCACGTTTATTTATTATGCGTTTTAATTAAAACATATTTCAATTATTACACCTTTATAACTGATTGTTATTATTTATCTACCGTTAATGTCGTATCTGACCTTCGTACAATGGACTTAGATAGGAGCTTGTTTTTATTATTAATGAAGTATTGTTATCATAGCCTATTTTAAAGATTACGTTTAGTTATTGGAAACTTTCACCTGAAAGGCAAAAACCAGAGTAGGAAATTGCTACAGTTTTTTTATTAGTACTTCTATAAAAATTTCCATCTATTTGTTTGTTTACGTGTTATAAGTCAGATAAGCAATGTCAAATTTCGCTGCAGTTTGGCTTTAGTTGCATAGATTTACGATCTCTTGTAATCGACAGTACAGTAACGTATTTTATAACAGAAGCTTTTATAACGGTAAAAAATAATTCGCGCGGTATTTTTCAGTGGGCGTGCTTCATTAAAAAAATCATTAAGTTTCATGACCATAATAATTATTATCAATCACTTTTTTGTTTCTCTATTACAATAATTGCTATTTAAACCTAAAACGTAAACGCACGTAATTTTGTAGGGATAGCAAAGAGGTGTGCGTATCAGTTTAAATTCGAAACCCCCGAATTATAAGCCAATTAAATGTCACTTCTTTAAGCAAATTGTTTTTAAATAACAACTTTTAAATAACGTAACAAGAACAAAAAACAAGATAAAATTGACAAACTACGATTTGCAACTGGTGAAAAAATAGCCGCATTGTACTGCAAATTTTCAAAAAGTGCCATAGAATGGCACAGTAAAAATATGATAAGTGCTCACCATTATGACACACTGATGCTTATACTATTGATGTTCACTGGTATATATTTTTAAAACATACATGCACTTTGGGGTAATTGTGGATACAGCCTGCGCTGTTTGCGCAGCGCAAATGAGGCGCGATAATCGTTTGCAAACCGTTTTATTATCCATACACTCTGAATACACTAGAAAGAACCGCGGATCTGTCACTGGCTGTCGCGGACGACTTTTTTAGATGCTGTCTTTTGCCACGTGTTGTTCTTAATTAAAAAAAATGATAATATGACTTTAAAATATATGCAGCAGCACCTCGCGAAAGAAAAAAAACCAGTTGAAAACTGTAGGTACTTTTGTGTTAGAATCGCCCTTTAATTTTATATAATAAGTAGATCTCCTTGTAAACAAAAGAAATTATAACAATAAGATGTTATAAAAAGTTCTGGAATCATAAAAATAACGGTATATATGTATTTTAAATTATAAATAAACAATCATAAAATGGTAAGAGAATGAAAATAACACAACGTTAACTGTACCATAATTCGTTAGGTATTATTTTTAAGCAGTTTATATCAATAAAACAAATCCTTACAGATATAACCATTACTCGTTTACAAACATACAAATCAATTTTTATGTACTGATTGATATTAATATATAGCGCTCCGGAGTTATCACGATTGCTAACTAATTCCTTGTACAACAAAAGCAATAATTTTTAGATAACACGGAACAACAAATATATTTACCGTAAATTAGAATTACAGCAACTTTTATACATATGTATGTTATGGGGTAGACAGAGAGCGTGCAGTGTCAAATTTTTCTATCGTTACAGATGTGACGTTACAGATCTAACATGCTTCTTCTACTGTCATCCCTCGCTCTTGAATAGATTCTGGTTATTGACATTACTGACCACCAATGAGTCAGTATCTGATGTAGTCGGCTGAGTGTCTTGCCCTCACTCAGCACCTATGTATATCTGTCAATATTCGCGTTGTAAATCTGCGTTGTCACTCTTTCATCTGCTATTCTCTCTGTATATCCAAACCATTGGTAGTACAAAACTTTGTTCTTACCCAACCATTTACCTACTTACCCTGTAAGAAACGTACCCTACATATATTTGGATAAGATGTGCTTACATTATATCACGAACCTTTCATGTGTATGAAACAGATTCTTCGTTGGTCGTGTTGGTTGCAAGTGGGACTTCCGAACGGGAAGTCCTGGGTTCGATTCCCGGGTTGGGCACTACTAAATTTTCTTAATTAGATTTTCTAGTAGTGGCTCGGAGTCTGCATATGTAGCCGGTATATGGCAATAAGCTCACCACCTATTCCATAGTGGGACGTAAACGTAACTGGTAAAAATGAAAGTATTCTACATTCCTCTGCCTGCAGTTAAATGGATCTTGTAATCGTTATCAACATCAGCAGTTAATTGCTAGACACAGGCCTCTCCTGCCGGATTTTAACGCATAATCCGTACACTGAGCGCATCACATACACTAAGCACGGATCCAGACTCCGTGTAATTTTTGAGAATTATAAAAACCTATTATTACTTTGCTCGACACAGAGAACAAACCAAGACGACTTTGTCAGTAGAGGCGCGCTTGTGACCGTGTAATTATGAGTTATGTAATAATCATATAATTTTTAATAAATATGATTTGCAAATATATGGACGACGTAATTCAGACGACCTGATAATTAATTTATTTTATATATATTGTTATTTTATATATATTGTTCGACTTGTTTCATATAATTATTCATTTCATAAGATCTTGCTTAAATATTGTGTAGGTATAGAAAAAATATTAAGCATAAACGATAGATGTCGGATAGACGAAGTAATTTTTGGTGTTCCCACAAAAAAATCAGCACTAAGTAAATATTCTAATTTTCATGACAACGGGCAAGGAATTGGCGAATTCTCCGGATGTTGGAAATGTCCATAGATATTGCTGACCACAAATAGTATAAAACAGTAACAACGCACTTTGTATATGTTTTTGTGTCCGAATCTAGTCGGGCCATCACGATAAAACATACATGAATTATCTGGACCTACATAACCATGTTTATAATCACTCATGAAACATTTAACAGTTTTTGTATTAATGTTCCTAATTTAAAGGTATTTTGTTCAGTGCTTCTCTATAAAGTCAATTCGGATGGACTGTTTGAGAGACTACGTTTGTAGGTGCGTCATTAATTATTATTCCGTATTAATCATCACTCGTTTTAACTAGTCAGTTTTATCGTAGACCTTTGTAGTTGAGGCAATGTCTTTAAATTCTTTAACAACTCATCGACAAAATCGAAGTGTTTCATTCCGAGCTTTGTATTAGCAACGATGGTAAAAGTGAACGAAAATAACTACGAATTACTGAAAATATATAAAGTTAAGAAATTGAGAGTATTCAGGCTACATTAATTTAAAAACTAACCACAAATTATAGTTATTTAAAACGGCCGGTATAAAAAGACGTAGACTAGCGCTCTTACTTAGTGATGACCGGAAAACACCCTAATTTCCTATGAGCTTAACGCGGGTGACAGCGGCGTGAAATAGGTTATCTTAGCTATTTTTTAACGATCTTTCTTAAACTATTGGATGAAGATAATAAAAACTAAAATTAAGATAACACTAAGCATGAAATGAAAATTATCCTTGTTGTCCGTAGACTTACGTAGTTCATTCCAAGTAGCACAATATATCGGAACTACATATTTGTAGCACTTTTACATGCTTATAACATGCCTATAGCATGCTTATAACATGAAATGTATTGATATAAAATTATTTTTTCCAATGAAATGGAGGCAATGAACTTAATAAACAGTTTTACACGCTATGTAAATAGAGTGAGACGTGCGTTCTTTCCAGATGTACCGTACGGTTACGAAATACTTTTGTTTTATTCTTGTATTATATCACAAAGTACACGATACTACGATCTGCTAATACTTACCCAGTTTCCATTATTGAGGCTGCTGACATAAATTTCTCTAAAAAATAATTAGTATTTTAATGTGATATAATTTTAACACGTTTTCATTGTCACTTTTATGTGTATACAAAAATTTTATTTTAAATCAAGAAACTGAATTATTCAAATTCGAATTCAATTTTAGGTATTAATAAACTGGAGATGATAAATAAATTAAGCAGTGTGTTAAGATAAGCTTAAGTAGGTATAACGATATTAACATAAATCATTAATGAAACTGTTATCTGTATAATCCAATACCACGTGTAATTTAAAAGCAGCAAGAATTAGTTGGCTTTTATTTTTTTTAATTATTGCTCCATAGTAGGTACGTGTGGTGAATTATATGCTATTTTTGTTGCAAAAAAATATGAATTTTTTTAGAAGGTTTTTTTAATTATCCTTTGGATTAATGAAATTAAAACGTATTTTAAAATTTAATCGCCTATTCATAACCATGCTATAACAAATTTTAAGTCTGTATGTCCACTTCGGTTCCTTCCTTCACTTCCACCATTCGGTACAGAACAGAGACATTTAATATATATGTAATTAAAGAAGTGTACAGTTTAATTAAATAATAAGAACAATGGAAACACGACGATGAATTTATAAATTAATCTCTTTAATTGATAACATTATCAGAGCGGATAGTTGATTATTGTGTTTAGTAGTTATTCAGAGGGATTTTAAATTGTGTTTGGTGACTAACAAACAATACTTTTTGATTTACATGTTATATTGTAGAACTTTTTTAAGGTTATGAGCAATCACCTCAATTGCTGGCGACCGTGAACTAATAATCCCATCTGATAATGAGATAACAATTATCAGAACGGATTGCTACTGGTGATTTCCAGAGAGATACCTTGATTTCTGTATATACATAGTTGTAGCAAACCGACCTTTTTGTACATATTTTTATATTTATTTTATTTTAATTTCGAAGTTCTGTGCCATGTATTCGTCTGTTCTTTTATAACAGTCTAAAATGTAACGTTGGAAATTCTACAAATAAAATCCAAATTATTCTTCACGCCTGTAATCCCCGAAGAGGTAGGCAGAGGAATGTAGAACATTCCCACGTTTCACCAATTACTTTTAAGTCCCACTATGGAATAGGTGGTGAGCCTATTGCCATGCATCGGACACATCTCCAGACTCCGAACTACTACTAGAAAATCTAAATTAGAAAATTTTTGTAGTGTTCGACCCGGGAATCGAACCCGGGATCTCCCGATCGCCAGTCGCACTTGCAACAAACACGACCAACGAGGCAGTCATATTTTTTACATGAGTTATTACAAGCAAGTATTAAAATGTGAGTTAGTATGTGAGTTTTTGTGTCGGCACTGCCATAGCGATATAGTAACAATAACAGGTACATAAACTATATGTACAAAAAGGAATTAATCTTCTAAATTCTTCACAACTTTGAACATGATATAAATAACTCTTAAATTGAATTATTATAAAAACATGATTTCAAAGAGCCATTCAATTACTCCAGTTAGTAAACAAAACCATTAAAAATACCGGCAACAACACAAGAACAGAAGTCATTAGGTCGATAGCGCAGTTATATACCTACATTGTATCTATATGTGTAGGTTGTACTGCATCGTCACAGTCAAATTTACATGCGGACACAAGTGCCGGCCAGAGACAAACATTTGTAAGTCACACAGGCCTTAGTCGGGAACTGGCTTCTGTGTAACATTGACTGGCAAATATAAGCAAGGAACTACGAAATTTTAACATTTCATTAACTATCACTATTAGCTTTTTTCCTTATTATTTACCCTCATCAAATTGTTCTTCTCCTGATTATTTATCATTATCATCAGCCTGTGCAAGGCGCGTCTCAGCTTTGTAAGTTCATCTGTCATTTGGCTGCACAACAGCGTTTCTAGTTCTAGATTAAAACAAAAAATACAAAGACATAAAACTATTCGATTTACTCCTACACATGAATGTATTATAAATGACGTCAATTGGTAAATTCTTTTGTTCGTAAAATCTTTTTACTCTAAACCTACAATTATACGAGTTAGAAGCAATATGTAGAAAGTTTTCAAGAAGACACCACATGGAGATGTCTTACCTGTCGCTTCTTCTAGCAATATGGGTTGTCCGTTCCCAATACGACTTAGTAAATCTCTGACCTAGACATCTAACATTAGTCCATTTACGAATTCCCTCATTGCTTATGCTGCCTGCGTTCCAAAATGAGGAACACAGGTCTGCATTGCACGTGGAACGACTCCTGAGGCCTACAACGGCAGACCTGCAAAGTACCCTTTTAGATTTTATTATTATCATTGTTTTATCATCTCGCCTGGTCCAGTAACAGGGTAGCAGAGAGTAATGAGTTGAATATTGAGTATAGAAGAAGGATGCAAGGTTTGTGAGGATAGATATATTTGATCTTGGTGTTCTCAGCTGCCTGCCACATCTAAACTAGCAAGGTGGACATCTCCGGCAGCTCGCATATCGAGCTCAAAACGATGCACATTTTTGCCAAGCACTACAAATCTTTATCAGTCACTTTGAATCTTGGAAACCGTTTTATGTATTTCACAACAAAGTGTTATTAGCAGTTTAATAGCACACGCTAATGGTGTGAGCAAAATACATTAAACTGATAAACTAAATGCCGAAGACAGGAAATAATGTTAACATGTGCCGTTTAGATATATCAGGCGCCGAGCCGCCCACGGTTGTAAGATTGACTTCCGGCTGCGAGGGTAGAAACTAACTCTGGTAAATATTAACACACCCGCACCTATACGGCGCGAGATGCTTTTCTCTGCGATCCCTAGCCCGCACGCCCAGCGTGAGGGTTGTGGACAAAAACTCCAATGAACGTGCACAATAGCGCGTGTTTGGGTAGGCTTTTGTCCAGCAGTGGTTTGAGACAGACTGGTGAAGGTACATACATATATAATTTAAACAGGCGACGACAAGATAGTCCAGGCAAAGATGCCGAAATATTTTTGTCTTACCAAAAAAAGCTTCATTATCAATGAGTCAACTGTCTCGATCGATTTGCAACTGATCTGAACTCGAATCTTCTGGAACTATCCGCAAAAATAAGAGACTTTTGCCCTAGAATCAGTACTTACGTATCGTAGGGAAATAGCGTATAAGGACCCAAGACTAATTAAAAACATTTGACAAGGTAATTTCCGCCTGACTCCATCAGAAAATAATCGAGTCTCAAACGAAGTAGCTGGAGGAAATTGTATTGCATCTGACATTGCAGGGTCTATAGCGTAAACTATCTCAATAAGAATAGATAAATAACAATAAGGAACGATATGTAATGAAGCTTATCCCTTTAACTGACCCATTGGTCCTTGAAACTGTTGAGCCCATGGGTGTAAGTTTGATTCCCATCTGGGACAAATATTTGTGACATGAGCACAACCTCACAATTGTTTTGTATCTGATTGTAATAAAGTAATTAAATATATGTACATATTTTAAGTATAAACGTAATCACGCCTGCGATCCTCTAACTTTACGTTTACGTTACGGAGGTTGCGTTTACGTCCCACTAAAAAGTGGCTGAGTGTTATATCGGACAAAAACCAGACTTCGAG
>DWFO01001511.1:0-15651 GCA_018246595.1 Mimoniades nurscia nurscia | reverse complement strand
TAGGAGATAAATATTTTTTTTATCACACATACATAATTATTATAGAATCTATTGAGCATTCCTTTCACAAGTGAAAAGTATTTGGGAAACCAACATCAAAAACCTAAAAGCTATGATTGCGCACGCCATCATGTTTCCAAGGTACCTACTGCGTAGGGGAAAATTATTATTATTGAACACAAATACATCCTCTCGCATGTAATTGAGGCTATTATTAATAGCATAATATCACATAACACGAGGATGTTATGACAAATATGCTTTGATGAGTAAACCATAGAGTGTACGGATTTAAATATCATATACGTTTTTATTATAGAGTTTGATGAATAATTGATTTAATTATTTTAAAATTTTTATATGCTAGTTAAAATGTATATAATAAACATTCTGATATAAAAAGCAAGTGAATTGTAAAAAAGAAACTTGTTAAAAATGTCTAAAATGTCCTTGTTACATTGATTGATTAAAATGTTATAATTAAGTTCACTAATACTGACAAACTAAACAATAACGATAAATATAATAAAAATAATAGTCCTATCACCAATGAGTACAAACATCACTTGTGACTGATGCCTGCTATTTCACCATATTTTTTATAAAAAAAAAAAAACATGACAGTTTACCGTGTAAGAATGTGAACTCTGACTAAGCAAGATATTAAGTGTGTTCGTCGGGTAATATAAATTTATTCATCATCTACACGTAACCTCCTAATTGAGCCGATTATTACATGCCCTAAACGTAGTTTTACACTTTTTACAAAATTCCTGTCCACGATAACAATCAATCGTTTCTTCCATATATTTGCAAGTACTACCATTTTTACTATATCCAACGATATAGCCGCAAGTTAGTTCCAAGATTACCGTAACGTTGAAAACAATAAACTAAAAATCTCCGAAACTTTTTTGCTAAGACGCCGGGTGACAATTCGACGCGGTACAAACTTTTGTCATGTTCAAGGACGCGTGACCTTAGAATTTTTATTTTTAGAGATACCAATTTCGGTGTTAACACAACAGAAATGGATTTGAAACAACTAGATTTCTATATATATTTTAAAGGAAAATATAGAGAGGTAGAAAAAGGTTAGTAGGTTTAATTTGTTTGTAATTACCACATTCACTTGAGAAGTCACTGAAGAAATGTACAGCATGTGATACATATTACATAATTGGCTTTTAATAACAGAAATCTTCGAGGTAAAGCAATTATATCGTTAATTAGTAAATTAAAAATAATTACTCTTTCATACTAGATTGATATATTTAAAAACTTGGAAACAAAACACATGTTAACAATGGTCATATTACTCATAATAAAGATCATATCATTCGGAATCAGATATGGTATCTTGTTATCATAAAAACAGATTTTAAGAAACAATAAACTTTCCAAAAAAATGCAATATTAATTAAGAACGAACCATCCCTGAACGCAATGACTAATATTATGGAGTAAACTAAAACCTATATACCATAAATTACAATTAATTAAAAATATTGGGCGTTATTAGATCCATATTTAGTTTTGACAGTATTAAAAATCAATTTCCAATAAATAAAACATAATTATGGACTGCCAAATATAGGAACATCCACTCTGATCCACCGCCAACGCATGAATGTGCTGACGTAACGTACGAAATGGAGTTTTGAAATTGGAACTACCCACTTAAGACAAACAAAATAGCATGTGGGTGAAACAAACGGCATGATGGATGGGTAGAATCTAATAATCCGCTAACGCTTTCTGACAAGTAACTTTGAAAGAGGTTAATCTTTATAAATTTCTTTAGTTATTTAGTTATAACTGCTTTAGTTATAACTACAATCCCTTGAGTCGGCCCTAAAACAGTTGTCATACAAACGTTAGATTGTTCTCGTGAGCTATACGTAAACTTTATTAAAAAAATTGTTTAAAAACATTTAGGTTATTGTTTTTTAAGGCAAGACTTTCATAACATTATTACACTATCAGTAGGTAAGAGATCATCTATCTGGAACACATTCAGGTAATTCGACTTTTTTAAACTCAATTATGCCTATACGCGCAAAGGCTTCGCAATAGTACATAATACATAACAACGTTGGTTCTGGTATTCAGATTTTTGGATCGTAGGAGGGTGCTCTAATTCAATATAACATTCACACATGTCTCCGTGGATATTAGAACTCCCACTATCAATGTAGTGTTGGCAGACGAATGTTTTAAGACATGAACGGATGAAGGTGATGTGTGACATTTTTTTTTAACTTCATAACACAACTGAAGGCGTTGTATCCGTGCACGAAGTGTTACGAGTGTCTTTTCCTTTAAAAATTGCTTGTAAAAATCTAGTGTATCAACGTGTTCTATTGAAAATGTAATGCAATGTAATTTACAAAATGCTCATTTCAGTAAACATACAAATTAGTAACATTACGTCTTCATCAACTCATATTCTCATTTGCTTATACAATAACCACGTTATTCTTAATATATTATGCTACCACTAATATATCACACCGTTGAGGTGCTGTTTATAGAGATTCCGATTACTTCATATGACTATACTTAATGCTATTTGACCTTTACTTCTTATACATCTTATTCTCAAAATATAAGCCGTAGATGATTGCTGAAAATACAGATTGCAACCAAGCTAACGATGTACTACGACAAGGTTTAACGAAAATCCAATTTAACAATCGGGCTTCGTCTATCTACCCATAGAGCTACAATCAATCGTTTTGTGACTATCTATATATTTGAAAATTAAGAGTTTTCTTACAAACTTAAAGCTTGTATTTGACCCTTACAAGTATATAATTGTGAATTAGTATACAAGTATGTGTGTTTATCATCTGTCGAGTTACCGTAGCACTGGCTCACCTAGTTTGGTAACAGATAGGCGAGTGAGTTGTCCCAAGATATCTATTATAATTATTATTATTAGTCATTTAATAATACAAATAAATTCATCGCTCCAAATCGTTTGAACCAACAGTCAATTAAACAATATTTATCAGTGTTCATATATAGATCAACTCCTAACACAACTGACAGTACAACTATAAATGTCCTAATTTTATGTTATTACACTATAGCAAGGCAAAATATGACATCATGCCTATATTTCTCCGAAGAGGTAGGCAGAGGAGGACTGCCTCGCCGGTTGTGTTCGTTTGAAGCTTGACAGCCGATAGAGGTCCTGGTTTCAGATCCCGGGTGGGCACTATTCGATTGTTTGGTATTGTCGCGGTGTTTTGATATTTGCACCATGTATGGTAATAGACTCACCACTTACTGCATAGTGGGACGTAAACTAATTGGTGAAACGTGGAAGTTCACTACACTCTGCCTGCCCCTTGGAAAATTACATTCGAGGTGTTATGCTAGGTACGCAGAGGTGTATAGAATATCACCTTTATTTTCCAGTTTATACATATTATATCAATTTTACTTGTTTAATAATTTGGTACATCGGGAAAACACTTCAGTGAAACTGAAAAACGAGATATTGGACATAGGCCACCTCTTTTAGTTTTTAAGACAAATTGAATTTTGGTCTAAATAATGGGAGGTCTTTCATAATGAGTCTCCGTGAATCGCGGCCTCAGATAGGTCTGAAATCAGTCCATAAAAAAACCATACGTAAGTTCATCCGATACGTAATTTAATCATATTCTATGCCCTGAACTAAAACTGAATCCTTTGGACAACCATTCGCTGCATTTTAAACTACCAACTCAATACAAAAAAACTAAGGTATATTTTTTTTCAAACCTTTTCCCGTTTAATCGTTTGTCACGAGTCCCTTCTCAGGACGAGAGACCTACGGCCAGTCTCAGTCCGCAGCTAAACCGGCCTCCCATGAAGTTCTTTTTTTACATAATCGAATAATTATGATAAGTTAAATGTACTGAGAAAAATAAAATAAAGTAATACGAAACCAGCAACCCGCTATGTTCGCTTCATTCTAGACCGTATTTTTAATGTCCAAGTACCGCAGGCCGCGTCTCGTCATTGACCTACAGTCAGCCATCATCGGCGCGCGTCACAACACAATCATTGAAAACTAGCAACCATATTATCGAGGCTTATGTAATCGGGCAATTTATTTAAAAATATATACACACATATAATATTGTTATGTAATTGTTAGAACTGGTCAAGACGCGCTCGGCCAGCGTGGTAAAGTATGGTCTTAACTGTTCTCATTCGAAAAAGAGTCCCATAATCAACATTGAACGGTGGTTTTCATGTGTGTGTTGGACAAAGTAACGTCTCATTATAAACAACACAACAAAACATCGCTGAATTGCTCGCTCGGAGGGCTAGCCAGAGAAGTGTAGCAGGTACTCCTTCTCTTCGCCAGGTATTTTATACGTCCCATATGATAGGGTATATTAATATATATTTATCTTAACGAAACTATTACATTTCATTTTAATTATACCTCATTTATCAGTGAGCATTAAAATTCCGTATAAACACACTGATACCTATATTTGTTTAATTCACATCAAGAACGCGACTTATCAAACATAACCCATTTACAACGTTAATAACAATCTGTTTAGATATATGTATACATAATCATGTTTACTTATGCTATCCAGTTGACACAGTTATAATGTTAACGTGTATGTACATTTGTGCCCGGTGCATGGCAATAGGCTCACCACCTATTCCATAGTGGGACGTAAACGTAACTGTTGAAACGTGGGAGTGTTCTACATTCCTCTATTTTCCCTTTTCAGGGATGGCAGGCGTGATGTTACGTTTATATTTATAAAGGAAAACGTTAATTGCTTTAACACTGCTTCGTTGGTCGAACGGTTGCGAGCTCGATTGGTTATCGAATAGTTCTGGGTTCAAATCCAGGTCCGGGTACTGTCGAATTTTATTGATTAAAATTTCTAGTTAACATTTCTAATAGTGACTCGGAAATCTCGATTTGTGTATGGTGTATGGCACGGCGTATGGCAATAGGCAATATTTCCATTTTTTTTTCTCTTGTAACAAAATGTCACACCCTCTTGTACCAAATTATCATAATTCTTGAAACGTAAACATGACTTGTTAAAACATTGGAGTGTCCTACTCTCCTTTGCCTACCTCTTTGGGGATTACATGCGTGATGTTACATTAGTTGCTTTATGGATTGTAGACCGCAAGGGAAAATGCTATGGAAAGAAATGTGAAGATGAGCGCGGTAGCCCCGGATAGTACGATGGAGTTCCAGAGTTCCAAGCGCAGAGCTCCGGGGTTTAGACAACTGTTAATGGACTACAGCCCACACGAAAATATATGTATTTAATGTACCTACCTATATACGCACGCGCCGTGATGAATACCTAGTTTTATACTGCGCATTAACGTTGTAACGTATAATATACTGTATACTAATCGATACGAAGTCTGGGGGACACGCATCACACACACGTAACTACATACACACAAATTACACACAAACAGCATTGAGCATTAAAATATTCGGGAGGTCCATTGGGAAACGAGTCATATTCCAATATCCTCTCGTAATACATACGAGTCGAAAAATATAACCTATTAACATGTGGATCAATTCGTAGGAGGTACAGTCACGCACGCAAACCTTACGCGAATACCAATATTAATATGTAACACGACCCGTGTACATATGTATATAATTCTCTGTGTGTAATCGAAACGAGAGTACTTAAGAGATGTTACACACACCTGAACATCAAAGCGTCATCAGTATGATTAAGATTTGGATCCAATTTCGGTTTGAATATTATTTGCTACGTTTTATATTTGCGTCACATTATGGCGGCTTGATAAATAAAATTGAGAAAAGGGGAAATAAATTATTTATACACATGCATATTCACACACACACACACACAGGTACGTACATATTAATATAATTTGTTGTAACAACTCTTTTAGAGTGTCATGTCAAATCTGCTAAAGCGGCACTTCCAATAGAT
Source organism: Mimoniades nurscia nurscia (assembly GCA_018246595.1). Classification (NCBI taxonomy): domain Eukaryota; kingdom Metazoa; phylum Arthropoda; class Insecta; order Lepidoptera; family Hesperiidae; genus Mimoniades; species Mimoniades nurscia. The sequence goes on along the minus strand of DWFO01001511.1, from coordinate 9,685 downwards.
TTTTTTATACATAGGTTAAAGAATCCGAGACATCTTAAAAGAAGTCAAGTCAAAACTTCCTTCGAGAAACGAGGGAAAGCCCTGTGGAAATCCTCAATCTCTGTCTACCCCGATGGGAAATAGATGTGACAATATGTAAGTAGGTATGTTAAAGAATGATTAAAAACACAAATTACTTAAAAGCTATTTTTTTTTAAATAAACCCTTGATAAAGTTCAGTATTTGAGGGATGAGATATGACAGTATGGAAATTATTTGTATCTGTTTGACTTTCTTCCCAATTAATATCCGAGTTTAGTCATGAGGAACCGCAGAGATCCTGGGCCTTTTAATCATCAAAAATTTTTTTACAGTTCCACGGTCATATGTACCTATGTACGAGTCACCTTTTAGATTGAGACGTGTTAAGGTCATACTCTACAATGTTCATACTCTACTCTTCTTCAATATGTTTACCTCCGGCAGATATAGCAAATGAAACTTAATATTAAAAACTCACATAACGTGCGTATCGCGGTTCGAATCCCAGACTCACAGATCCCACTCACTATACTACTGCTTACATAGAACCATTTTGAATTTGAAATATGAAGTATAAATTGCGAACGCATCGCATCACAATTAGTTTTGTATATTCATATGTAACACTTTAATAAAATGCTGTGTTGGAACACAGGTACAATATAAAAGGAATGAGTTATTTAACTTAATTTGTCGTATACGGTCGGTTACGGCACGCGTCCCAGTTACTTCGCCCTAAAAGGCACACCGTGTAGGGCGTTAAGAAGGAATTCCGTCTAAAATAGGGTTAGTACAAATTACTCAACAAGTAATTCTCAAAATACCTGCGCGTCGGCAACCCTAGAATAAATAACCATAACATTATCATCCTGCTGAACTCATGTTTTCCTTGTTGGAGAGATGTGAATTTTCCACCGTGCTACTCCAGTGCACATCATACAAGGTATATAGGTACATATAATGTTACAGATCATATTAACATCGATCAATGAGAACGTAACGCGAGATGAGAATTATGGCGTTTTAGTTGGGAATGTTTGGAATTTTTCCCACGATGATGGCAGCCCTGGCGCAGGAATGCTCACTGCATCACTCGTATTTAGCCAGGTGGCAATGCAGCTGTTTTAATTACCGTTATCGCGCGCTGTGGTATTTTACCCATACATGAGGTATTTGGAAACGTATCAAAAATTATATTTGATTGCTCGTAAAAATGTTCTTTACCGACGCGACGCTCTAGAAACTTCCATTACGATATTTATATCAAGAATGTTCTAACTGATATTCTGATATTAATGAAATCACAACAATTCAGTAAAGATAATGTAATTACATATATAAAGTTGTAGTAATAAAATCATCAATAAAAATCAGTCTTTGAAGATTATATATATATAGATAATAATATTTATTAAAATTAAACGCAACTCTAAGGTTCTAACTTAACCTAACCACCAATGTCAGTCATATAACAATTGTTGGTATTAAATAAATTCTTGTATATAAACCCCCATACTGTCATTATTCATAGCATTTACCAAAAGCGGCGAGCGAAAAAAAATAGTTATATGGGATTCGTTTGCTAGTGATAATAATAGAAAAATATCATACAAAAATATCGCAATATTCATATAATCTCGTAACAAATTGATATATAATAATTAACACTAATAATTCCTACAAACGTTGTAAGTACACGTGTTCACATTACATACATACTGATTTCTTTTTAAAATCCGGCCAAGTGTATCATCCCTTGTAAGCACGAAGTTACATGATAAACTTTAATTATGCTGTTAAAATTTAAAATATTTCCCTAAATTTCTTTTTAATGACAAAGATAAAGAGGTTTTGTTTTGTCTTCACTGATAACTGTACCTCGTCACAATGCTACACCAGTACAGGAGTATTGGTCATTTTAAATAATAACTATATCTGAGAACAACTACTCAGGCGGCAATTCTATTCCAAAGTAGGCAGAACGTGGTATGATAACCTGATAAGTGATAAAATTAATAATAGTCTGTTGGGACATCTCCAAACACGGTCATCTGATTTAAAAGTATGCATCGACAGAACTTGTGTTATATATAGTAACTAGACTGCTGATAAACTAGATACATTCTATGTATACATATAAACACGTGGTTATGAAGTTATTTTTTACCACCCAACACAAAGAAAATAATTGTGCTCATTACAAAAAAATTCCTGCATGGAAATTGAACCTGGGATCCTTCTTTCAACTGTCCGCTTTCACAACCTTTGCACCAACGGACATACATCCACACATAAAATATATAATACTACAATTAACGTACATACACTGGCGAATATGCCGAAGGCAAAAAAGCTTCTACAGACGTTGCAAAAATCGTGGGCGGCATAAAGCAACTGGGTCCTATAACTAGGCCGCCGAATCCTTTGAAAGGCGCTGTTGGGAATTGGATCGCGTCGTTTTTAAAGCCGTGAACGAGAAGAGGTAGTCAAAACGTTCACTCGTGAACTGGAGCACGTTGTGTATGTTTAAATTCTAAGTGAAATTCTTACATTTCTGTAATAAGTACTCATGTTTCATAAAACAAATAGAAAATAAAAGTTTATATACATAAACAAAAACTTCCGTTTAGTTTCATTTCGAATGTTTGTTTTGGTAATTTACTAAAATTAAGATATCTTTCTACATATGTACATATTTAAATGGCCCGGTTTTGTGCTCGGTGTATGGCAATAGGCTCATGGGATGAGTTCCACGATAGAACCAATATGTAACATTAGAACGTGGTAAAGCACTACACTTTTCTCTCTACTCCTTCAGGGATCACAAGCGTGATCTTAATTTTTTTTTGATATACATATTTCACATTCTATTCACCTAAGGTGATTTTTCAATCTTATGTCAAAGTGGACACATGTATATCGGAGAAAAATGACGCTCGCAAACAAATAGCTGAAGACCATATCATGTGTCTCTGTGTCATTCATACACACCAACGAACCCTAGGCTTGCATTTCACATTATTTACACTTACGATTGAGTTAATTTAATAGCAATCGGCCAAGCCAGCGAGATAATAGCCACAAGAGATAAGTTAGCGGCGATGGCTTAGCGAGTTCAGATTTCAGCCTCTCATTCCATTGATCCTGTTTCAAATCCTAAGGTGCACGAGTACATTTATACAATTACATGCTTATCAAAGATTATATTATATAATACATTTCATTTGCTGTATTCGTAAAGGAAACTTTGGTCTTAATCAGTCTCATTTTCCCAGGAGACAGTAACAAAACCAACAACATGGAACATTAAAAGGGCTGATGATGAAGATAATAAGGGCTAGTTATAACGCGGTCTACATATGCACAGCTGATGCCCTGGCCGCCTACGGACAGCAGTGGACGCGATGCGAGAAGTCGTGCTTCACGATCTCCAACCCACATGCTCAGCGCGAGGATTGTGGGCAAAAAGGGAACTCTAGGGAAACCCACGTCCAGCCGTGGGCTTAAGAAGGTTCATGATGACAATAATGCCCGATCACGAAGCGTGAGGAGTCACGAGATGAAAGCTTGTAGTTAACAATGGAATGTTTAGACAAAACATATGAATGAAATTCACTGTGTATACTTGTAGGTCTGGTCGAACGATTGTAACTTGGTACTTACAAAAACCAGTTAGTTTTATTCTTTTTTTGTTCCCTTGCTTTCTCATTGTATTCCACGTTTCCTCGTTCTGTTTTGATTCTTTGTTATTATATTGCGGAACAACATCACGACCGCTGGTTGGTTGTCTGTGTGGTGCATTGATTTATGCAAAACTATGATATTTTATGCGCTTAGTGTGATATAACAGGCAGTCTCGATAGAAATAAATTTGATATCGTGTCAAAATTGACTTTAAATTCTATTAGACTATTTCATAAAAACGTTATTTGGCAAACAATGTTTGTTTATGTGTCTGTGTGTCTAATATTGTCTTCTTACAGTGTCTGCGTGTCTCTTCGAATATTAATCATAATATGTTTTGTAGGAATAAAGTTAATAATTAAGTTCAATGCACGAATATTTGATTAGATTATATAGTAATCCAAATTATAATTTGAGTACATAATGTTATGATCCTTCAAATATTGTATGTCCAACCTCATACATGCCATTATTTCAATACAAGCGGCGAAAGTATCAGCAGCAGGAAAACAACATGTACATATATTAATAAAACGCCCTGCAATCCATATATGGCTAATTCCCGAAAATAATCATGAAATACCTGTATAAAATATAATATTAACCGCAAAATGCCATGAAATCAAAATCGGCACAACATCGTTTTTGTACTAACACTGGAGAATTTTAAAATTGAAGTGCGTTAAATAATTCACCATACAACGTATACACTGCACCACTGTTTATAATCACAATTTGACCTAATATTGTATTGTCCATTAACTCCCTATAAATCGAGTGACAATAAAAGCGGGCAATACGTCTGCGCGCACGCACGGTTGACAGCCAACTGACGTTTGCGGTTGAGCGCGGGAAATTCGTAAACATCGCGCGAGAATGAGACGCACGTATGCACAAGTAAGAGATGGCCTGTGATTTGTTTATACGCCATCGTAGCTCAGTGTTTGTAAATTCGTTGTAGATTATGTATAGCAGATACTGCATTGATGTAATGTCACGGTCGCTGCCTCACTGAGGCAAGGATGGAGGATAATGTAATTTAAACATGCGTGTTGTGCTGCGTTAATGTTCTCAAATGATAACTATTTCAATATAACAGTAAAAGAGCTACTCATGTGAGTGCTATTAAATAAGTGATTTAATACGAAACGAAAATATTTACTTTTCGTTTCGTATTAATTATAAGCGATAAAACGTAACGTCACGCCTATCATCCCCGAAGAGGTAGGCAGCGAATGTAGAACACTCCCATGTTTCACCAGTTACGCTTACGTCCACTATGGAAGGTGGAAGGTCCCACAATAGGTGGTGAGCCTATCGCCATACACCGGGCACATATACAGACTCCGAGCCACTACTAGAAAGTCTAAATTAGAAAACTTAGTAGTGCCCGACCCGGGAATCGAACCCAGGACCCCCCGTTCGGCAGTTCGCACTTGCAACCAACACGACCAATGAGGCAATAAGCGATGAGCTCCTGCATGCCAAATAGTTGATAACTTTCTTTTTAATAAGCTCTTCGTGCTTCTTCAATTAAAGGAAATCACATTAATCAAAATGTAAAATATAAAAATTATATATATATTATAATAACATTATGTTAAAATATGATTTAAAACGTAATTTCACGTCTTTGATCCCCGAACAGGCAAGCAGAGGTGTGTAAAACATTTCCACGTTTCACCAGTTAGGATTACGTTCCACTATGGAATAGGGGGTGAATCTATTGCCATACACCGGACACATCCAGACTCCAAGCCACTAGAAAGTCTAAATTAGAAAAATCCAGTAGTGCCCGATTCGGGATTTGAATACAGAACCACCCAATCACCAATAGCGCTTGCAACCAACACGACCAGCGCGGCAGTCTATTATGATGATACCTAATATAAATAATCTGACGATGTATTATATTCATAAGTTTAGCAATGACACCTGTGTTAATCAATGACATCGGGTTCATAAATTAATGAAAATAATTAATGGGAGCGCACAAAATTAATATGTACCTAGTTTGAAAAATATCAAATGTTCAATTGAATATATCAAAATATTAATATCATACAGATCTATATTTAAGTGAATACTTACAATATATTGAAATTTATCTATAATATTGAATTTTTATCAATACTTAAAAATTACCAGCAATTCTAATGTGATGGATCGTATTTTTGATAGCATTATAAATAAATTATACAAGTTTTCCGTTCAAAAATTTCGTAGAGTGCATTGAACTCGGTATCTTTTGTTTATCCACCGACTATCACGTCTGGGATGTATCTCACTCTCCGGATGATTACATTAAACGATGTGAAATTTATTAAGACATATTCGGCTACAGAGGAAGCGAACGTCACATATGATGTATCGGTTTTATTGTACCTTGTATACTCAGCGCCCGAGATCTATTATCAATCATTATAGTTTTGAACATAATAATTTTAAAATTATTTCAAAATTCGACACGAAAAATAAAACGAACAAAACATATAATTTAAAACGAATACTGTCATTTATTTAATATTTACACATTTTTTTCAATCAAAACATTTGAAACGTTTCGCACGTCTGTACTTATGTTTACTCTATGAAGTTTACATGAGAAGTTTTATTAAGATGAATCCGGCTTCAGAGGAAGCGAGTGTCACGTGAGATTAATGGCACACCTCTGTTCATATCTGATTTCAGGAAACCGCTCACTTTTTTTCGCGTTTACAGTTTTTGAATACTATAAGCAATTAAAATCAAAAATGGGATTTAAAATTTTTTAATTAATTATAAAAAAATCCGACTTTTCTAGTGCATATTGTATAGCTCTATTATAGAGACGTAATTTTTTATTATGTGATACAATGCAATGATATGGTATTTTCACCTTTCTAATTTGATATCTAAATCCATTAAGCTACTTTCCATAACTGTAAAATATCGTCAAAGGAATAAAGTCCTTTGTATGAAAAGAAACATGCTAGTATTGGTGATTTACGATAGATGGCAGCACCTGCATACAACTTGTATTGCTCACACATTCGTTACCGCTTACAAAATGACGCTAAAAGTATTACTGAAAAATTTACACATCCAAAAGCAGTTCTATGTGCACTGGAATAGCATGGTGGAGAGTGCTGTGTTGCAGTGCAGGGGATGCAAGTGTTGCACTCACGGCATGTAGCTTTTATTCGTTCGTAACATACTGCTACTGTTAAGATATTAACTGCATACTGTTAAGATATTAACTCCGACATTTTTGTGAAGAGTGATCATAGTAATCGTCATTAATTTTATTTTGACGTTCAGTATTATTATTATACAATCACGCCACGCGCCTTACGGTGTAGGTAATGAACGCCAAATCCTAAATACCTTTATCCTTTGACACCTGACGCGCTAATTCTGCATTTACCATTATCTTCAAATATGTAGCCTGATTTCGGACACTTCTGACAACTCTATCGGTCATTAAGTGTAACCACGTTCTTTAAATGCATTGTAAAATTTAAACTGCCTCGTTGGTCGTGTTTGTTGCAAGTGCGACTGCCGATCGGGAGGTCCCGGGTCGAACACTACAAAATTTTGTAAATTAGATTTTCTAGTAGTGGTTCGGAGTCTGGATAAGTGCCCGATGCATGGCAACAGGCTCACCACCTATTCCATAGTGGGACGTAAAGGTAATCGGTGAAACGTGGGAGTGTTCTGCATTCCTCTGCCTACCTCTTCGGGGATTACAGGCGTGAAGTTACGTTTAAAATTAGAAAATCTAAATTAGAATATTTTTGTAGTGTTCGACCCGGGAATCGAACCCGGGACCTCCCGATCGGCAGCCGCAGTTGCAACCATTACGACCAACGAGGCAGGTTTTAGTAATCAATTGCATTAATATGCCATATACGGGTTGCTTTGGTATCGTCAATATTCAAATGCCGAAAAATCTGTTAATGAAGTAGGTATAATTTATCCCTAGTCTTAAATTATTAAAAAATAAATTAGCAATAAATTAGCAGTGACTTTAATCTTTCACAGATTAGAATACCGAACAAGAACTTATAATATTACGAAACATGAAATTTAAATTACTTTTTAATTCTTAGAATTATATTACACTTGATGCATCGTCCTCAGGACAGAGATACAGTGCGCAAGTTGTTTTGTTTCGACGGAAAACGGTACGCCAATGAGGCAAAAGTAGCGCGATACATTTTAAGCAACTAAAATGGCGCGCGTCGGCAAGGTGGCGCCGCTTTAAAAGGCAATAGAAATACTAAAACTGGTAAAAAAATGACGGAAACGGATATGCTCCCTCCGTAAAAAACTTCCAGTGAGGTAAGTACTTTAATACGCGTTTTATATCAGGTAAAAAGCGGCGATTAATGAAGTATAATTTATCTCTATTTTTAAATTATTAAAATGATTTAAATTTTTAAATTATTAAAAAATAAATCAGCAGTTATTAGATCTTATCATTTGTATTAATTAGAGTCAAAGATGTATAACGTTGAGCAAACAATGAACATTTTAAAACAAACAGCGCAGGAAGGTCCACTGTGCCGACTGTGCCAACACAGAGGTGTGAATGAATGAATGAGTTTGATTGAAAATGTATTTATTGTTGGTTGTGCCTCGTTGGCACTGCCTCGTTGGTCGTGTTGGTTGCAAGTGCGACTCGGACACTACTAAAAATTTTCTAATTTAGATTTTCTAGTACTGACTCGAAGTCTGGATAAGTGCCCGGTATATGGCAATAGGCTCACCACCTATTCCATCGTGGGACTTCAAAGTAACTGGTGAAACGTGGGAATGTTCTACATTCCTCTGCCTACCTCTTCCGGATTACAGGCGTGAAGTAACTTTTTTTTTAACTTTACACATTGAGCTGTCATTTTCAGCGCATAAATGGCGAATTGATATTCAACTTCGTGGTTTCGCCCGACGGTCATGTCTTTGAACACCTTGGCTGGGAGCGACTGTCTCCATTATCCGAAGGAGTACAGATTCTGGTCGTGGGAGTAATGGGTATATCTTTACAATAAAATTATTTAATCGCTATTTTACAAATTAATTAATTAATTGAATTTTTATATTCTGTTTAGGTCTAGACAATGATGAGAATGCTACTCCGGAACAGATTCACCAAATGCTGCTCTTTGGTATAAAGGCAGAACTTTTCTTTTTTTTGGAGGATATGAAGATCGCTTGTAGAAGAATGATTTCACTACCCTTCGAAATTTTTAGACGTGTGAATAAATATATGAGCTGGAGCAATCCGCCGCCCCAACCCAAGTACAATGTCTAAGAGCTATTAGAAGATTATAACCTTTCAAAAGAACTAACTTAACATAGTAATCGTATGATTACATTATTACACTTTTTGATTGATTGATTTATTATCAATTATATTCTATTTGCTCCTATCACAAATATCTATGTTACAAGTGTGAAAATATTACCTTGGCCACAGACCAGGTTAGATTGTTATATTTCCTATATTAAACCTTCTTACGGATATAAAGCGTAAAAATTACTCTAATTAAACTGAGTTTGAAACTTTTTGAAAACTTTGAATCTTTTCGACTGTTATATTTGCTATACTCATTTTATATGTTTTATATGTTTCATATACATTTATTACTCAACGTTATCCAGTGATCACGTTGAAAAATTTACAATAATGCATCTCTTGCCAGAATTTTGATATACGAGTACCTATCTAAAGTCCGATAAACATATTTCGATTCAGTTACATCGACATCTAAGTTTCACGTATTTTATTCAGAGATGACCACACATAATACTTTCGTGGGACGCACCAACTGTACCAATCTTTGTAAGGTATCTTATTGACCTTTAGTAATCACATATACAAATGAAACTCATTTTAGATATTGTAAGCATGTTGATACCAAGATGTTTGGTAGTAGATCCTTGAGATTATGCAACATATATTACACATACAATATATACATATATTCACGATACTAAT
>DWFO01001510.1:0-15658 GCA_018246595.1 Mimoniades nurscia nurscia | reverse complement strand
TTCCAGCGTGGGACGTAAAAATAAAAAGGCCTGAAACAAGTTTTCCCTATGCTGAAAGTATTTTTAGTACACACAGAGAGAAAGCGCAATGAACTTAGAAGAAAACTTAATACTGATGGAGTATATCACTAGCCATTAAATTCGCCGTTATTAACTATTTATTAGTATTCCATGAATATTGTCCGCTATGTCCTAGGATCTGTGCAGTTTGATACCGCATTAAAAAACTTTTGTAATTGGAACAGTATGTCATGTTGTCACATCATATGACAAAAGAAGTCGTTGCTGAAAAAGATTGAACGCTATTATTATTATTTACACCATTATATCAAATATCCCAAGCTGTATTACAGGTTGAAATTGTGAATGGGATAGGTCAATCCAGTGATGTCGTTAAAATTGTGTTGCATATAGTTATAGCAGAAATTAGAGCCACCACTACGATTCATTCATTTGCTCAGACAATCAGAACCAACGTGTGCAAATAATCGTATATAGTGAACAAAATTAATGCGGTAAGCACAGCAAGGCATATATCACTTAACGACCCCTGAATACGACGAGAAAGATGCTCTGTTTACGTTTATCAAAGACCTCTTTATCGCCTGACTCGTCAGCCTCCGGCGCTATGAGGAATGATATTACAGTGACATAAATCACTCTTGAAGTGAATACACTTTCCCGAATCACGGCCGCAACTCTTCTGGCGTATATTACTCAAATTTATTACTGAATACATTTAATATAGTTGTGACCTCAAAATGGTTATGCCATTCGTATAAAAATTACTTCTCCAGCTAACATTTTTGAACGCGAAAGCAATAAAACAATTTATTCTAAGCGTCCTAAATGCCAATTTTAGGTCATACATCTATAAATCATAATATTAGACCAGAGTCTCATTTGAGGTTATATGAAAATGTCTTATGACTTATTTTCGACATATAAAAGTAATATTTGACATATAAAAGTAACTTCAAGACAATGTAGGTACATACTTAAAAAATATATTAAGTTTAATCAAAAACGTCTATGCTGGCCATGTTAACAAAAAGTTTTTTAAATGTATGTTGGGACTGCGACATTATGTAAACTCTTTTATATAAGTACAACATGTACATATTGGGATAATCATTAATTAGCTATTGATTATGAATGTAAATAGGACAGCAGCATAAATATTCTTTAAATGGGTTTAATCACACATCCTGTTTTCCGGGTCACGTTTTAAACGTCTCGTATTTATGTATGTAAAAGTTTAAAAATTTCACATTTTACCAGGCAAAACGCCAAGCATATTTGAGACCTTTGCAAAAATTTCGAATTTCCCCAGGCCACCGGGCACAGCGACGGCGAAAGTAATTAAACTAATCAAAACAAGCTATTAACACGCGTTGTCCATCCCGGAACTCGAACCCGTTAAGCAACGCAATTTAAGTTGTTTAAGTCCGGACCCGCAGATTAGGGTCCCTCTGGGGACCATAGCTCATTATTACAGACCTCTACCGCGTTACCGTTACTCACATGTTCTAGTGTCTTCGTAATTTACGGTTTAATCACAGTAACTCTATCAGCCCCACGACCGTCAGGATGTAACGTAAACTTCTTCGCCCTTTTATACATATATATTTAACTAAACAACTTGAATGAGACGTTCCAATTTACAAAACCAGCTAGCAACACATTCATGTTAGTTAGCTCAGGTAGATAATTCATCTGAAATTTCGTTCAAATGGTTACAATGATGTACCTACCTAATCAAATGGTCGCACAAATAACAACAAAGTTTATGTCATGCTGCTTGCGATTAATGCGCCATTTACAATGTCGAATAATGGCTCCTACCCTCGAAACAACGTAATTATAATGTTGCATATAGATGCTGTAATTAAATATTGATAATACACTATTGTCTAACTATCAGCAATTATTATATTACAATGCATAGGTCGCGAGGTATTATTTGAAAACCAATGATTTCCTGATTGACCGCTTCTTCAAGGAAGAAAGAAAAAATCAGGAATTGTGATAAATTAAAATGACTGTATGATGATTTTGATAAACAAGTAGGTACCTCATTTTCTTACAACATTTTTAGCATAGTATTTATTTATTATTAAATTATCTACTTACTTTATAAAAATAACATAAACTTTAAATTTTCTTAGACTTCTTAAAATTTACCTTTCTTTGAAACATAAGGAGATGATTTGTTTGAAATTTGAAATGTTACAAATTATTATTTTTTATCAAGTCATACTCGTAGTAATTAAAATCCAATCACGAAATAAAAGTAAAACATTTATGTCTTCCCGGTAAGTTGTTTAGTCTTACATTTTTTGATTACATTTAATTTATGAAAGTTATCTGAAAAAAAAAATACGCATGAATCACAAAACCAAAGCAATAACATTACAAAAAACAATTTTCAAAAGGCACTAAAATATCAGGCGCTAAACATACATAATTTGCACTAAATAATTTACTATTAATATTTTACAACTTCTAAATAATTTACGATGTAGATTTAAAATTGAAATGCGATATGCTAACGCGGGTAGGTACTTATTAATGCAACATAATATCGCTCACTGCGACTGCAGACTTCAGTGCTCCTGCAAATTAAACTATAAGGTGTACTTCCTTCATATACACATGTGTATTTAGGTATATATATGTATGTTCAAACCCAATTATGAAATTGGACGCATTAGAATACTCCCCAACAATACCACGCGTGTTGATATAAGAAAATTTTAGTTAAAGATTACATCGGTGTGCGGTAAAATCGCACTTATTAAATATTTTACGTAAAACGCCAGTAAAAGGGTAACTAAATTGAAACACAGGTCTGGAACCAAATTGAAACACAATGGAGCATCAATCAAAAATAAAATGTAAATCATATTTCCACGTCACCATACTAAAATTGTATCGCTATATCTTTATAATGGCGAGTCTTAATACACAATTGTTATACATTACGCAAAACAAACGGGACATTATGGATGTGCGTCCGGAGCTTTTCAACGGAGCTTCCAAACCCAAAGCATTGTCGGTACACAGCAGCCGGAAATTCGACTTCCGTTAGTTCAGTTACACAGCCGTTCAATAATAAAATCCGTGAGGGTGAATAAATCAAATAAACAAAAATAAATGCGACTGGCTGACTCTATGCAATATACGACAGATTTGCAATATTCAAATTGTCTATCTCTTACAAGAGTGTTCATTTCCGGATTTATATAATAAACATACCAATTTTTATACTTTTGCATTGCAAAAGAGGTCGTCAAGGGAAATAATACGTAACTTATTACAATAATGAACGAGAAAACGATGTATGTATTATCTCCTGAGATTTAGACTTTATGATGTATACTTTAGACATTTTTTTCTTTTTAAAAGGTTTTGTGATAAACTAAAAACCATTATAATGCTTTATAGCATCTTTTGAAGTAATTTCGAAAAAAATGCTACGTTTATTTGTAACTCTATGTACGTTCAGGTGGCCAGGTAACAAATCGTATCTACCAGCGGCTTGGAACATACTCCACCAGCCCGCTTTCTCCGACGATATTTAATTATAGTCACCTATCAATAAGAACTAAGGCCCGACTAGTAAAAGCACCCACGGGAGCACAGATTTTCGCATTTACTCGTAGTATACCCCACTAATATGGGCATAGCCCCTCAGAGGACAGTGCAATAGATGATGATAATGTGCCACTAACGGCCATCGGTACACGAGCCGACAACGTTCGTCGATTCTAACTCCACCAAAGCAACGTCTGAGCTACGTGCGCCTTGTTTCACGACCGCAACGAGTCCACAAACCAAAGTAGATAAAATCACATGGTACTTCTAAAATAATATTACCTAACATCTGAAAACTATTAAGTAAGCACACTATCAGCGCAAGCCAGCAAAATAGCCCATTTTATTAACATTTGGAAGTAAACGATAATACATCGTGTTCTCGTACAATCAAATTCCATACAAAATTCGATTTATACATTGAATTCCCTATCTTCTGACCGCTGCTAACATGAAAAATACGATGAAAGTTTATTATCCAAAGTCCCACTTTGTGAACATTCACAGCCAACACACAAAGAAATAATCGACTGTACCACTGAAAAATTACAAGAACCCGCAGCTAACTAGCGTTTTGCGTGTTCTAACATAGATCTGTGTACACGCGTAATCAAGTAGCAAAAGTTGCGTAAAAATAATTTAGAAAAATATGATCTTTGATGATAAAAGTTTTTAATTGTAGTATGACGCTTGTAATCCCCGTTCCACGTGCTTTCACACTAGGTAAAGGCTGTACTGTGATGAAACAGATAGTTAAATAAACTACACATACAGATTTCTAAAAACACACATAAATACATAATATACAACCAGACATAGAACAACTGGAGTAACGGAGTTACATCCGGTTTTTTTGCTATGTTTATTTATTGCCTTTTTATACTAATGTTGTCTATTTTTTATAACTATTACATATAGACCTGAAATTTCGACATCAAAATACAAAAATCTATTTTTATGACTACGACAAAATAATATAACCGGAAGTTTTGTTCTGAGGTAGTAATGAAGACAATGATAATAAAAATACCTCTAGATTCGTGTATCCATCATGATAACGGAAAAAGAATTGTCACAAGGAATTAAACACATCTAATGTTAACTACGGTAATAAATACAATCTTAAAAACAATATTCAAAACAAAATGAACAGAACATTTTAGGAACTCGGCAACGTTCTAAACTTTCGACTGCATTAAAAAAAAGGCATTCAATCAATTGTGGACACGTACTCCTGAAAGAACCGGTTGCGTTAAAGCGGATACGTTTCAGCGAGTAACAAAAAACAACATCCCTCGAGTCTGCAACGGAGAGCCAATCAGAAATTCAATTCCGGTATAATACGATGCGCTAAGAGTATTGTGCACTTGTAACGTACGTAACAATATTGCCCGACGCGATACCGACTGAATACAAAAGGTAACTTTGTCTCTAAGTGTCTTTATAAGAAGCCATCGCCAGTGCACCTACGTACATATTAAACTTTTCATTTTATACAAGAAAGAAGCAGACGGACCATTTAATGGTAAGTGATCACCGTCGCCAGCGTCGCCTACGAAACTTTGTAACATCCATAGTGTCACCAAAGCCTTACCAGACTTTGAACAGCTCTATTTACGTCAATCGTTTACTTAAAGTTAGACAGGTTTAATGTACGAGTATTGTAACCGCAAAATACAATATAGTACAGAGATATTTTATTTATTATGTCCTATTGGTTTGTGATCATTGATTCAATGATAAACAGTACTTATTACACGCAATTGCAGTTCATTTTATTTAAAGTAGAATTAGATCAAAATCCGTGTGCCTGTCTGAAAAGAGTGATGAATGTAGAAGATGAAGATATTTGGGTCTCAATAGTCACTGGCGTGAATCAATATGATATTATTGTTCTCGTTGGCCTCGTTAGTCGAGTTGTATGCACGACAGCTGACGGAGAGGTTGTGGGTTCAAATTCCGGGTCGTTTATGTTGGGTTTTCATGACTTAGATTTTCTAGCAGTGGCTCGAAGCCAGGATTTCTGCTGGGTCTACAATAGGCGCACCGCTATATCATTTTGAGATTCAAAACTGGCGAAACGTGGAAGTGTACAAAAACTCCTTCGACTAGATCTTTGATTATATAATTATTGGTTATATAATTATTCGCTTATATAATCTTCGGATTATATAATCACTGCAACATAGAATTTTCTCCTAACATACGAGTCCAAAGCACTAAATAACCGTTAAATGCTGTTAGATTACCAAATAAATAAATAAACTGTTCCAGGTGCATATAATTTCTTTATACTTATCAAAAATCTATACTTTATTATTATTATTATATGGACATGCCAGGTCGAGGGTAGGTAGCCAGGACCGAGTGCCAGACATCTTTATCATTAAAGATCTGACTTATCTTTCACACATTCACATGAATTTAAAATATATTAAAAAAAACATATATCAAATAATATTTGTGTTTAATCTGATACTCAACTACTTTGTGTATCAATTTCATGAACTTGAACCATCTATTACAGGCAGTCTGCGCTCGAGAGGCAATCGGAAACTCAATTCCACGTGATGCGATCCGCGATAAGAGATGCCGCTCAAACGTAATAACGGCACTCGACATGAAAACTGGAAACGAGTGTACATTGATTTATTGCAAAAACAGAACAAATTTTAAACATAAAAATCGCGTAAAATCATAAAAAAGTACAAAACGAATGCAAAAAATGACAAAAACAATAATGTTATTACTCGTGTGACTAACTGATTCAAAATTTTGTTTAATGATTATATGGGGACGTCTTTGTTATAAAAATTACAGGAAGCCGTCGTCTGATGAACTCCCAGATCTATTGCTTGGTTTCAAGAACGCCAGATTGGCAAACCTTCCCCAATAAAGACCTTGAACGGTAGCTTTTTTGTATCTTTTCGTAGGTCTTGTTTTCGGACGCCTAGCATGTCTTTTTCTGGTTTGTTTGGAACCCTTTAGCTTTATGACAACGCGTTCCGTCTTGTGTACATCCTTTGAAACATGTTTCTTACATTCATTTGCATTTTCTGTATTTCTCTCTTCATTTACTTGAGTGTAAGCATCACTGCTTTTGCTAATTTTATCTTCAACATGTTTTTCTTTCACAGGAATGTTCATATCTTCATCGTTTGCATGAGACATTTTGTCTGTCGTTATGGCTTTCATTGCTTGTCTGTAATTTAATTTTTTTTTAATAACCAAAAGCTAAATAATCTACAAGTAAGACATACGGATTTAAATCACGCCTGTATTGCCGCCGTAATTAACATCACACTTGTAATCCCCGAACAGGCAGACAGCAGAATGAAGGACACTCATTCGTTTCACCCGTTAAATTTACATTCTACTGTACAATACGGAATCACTCCTAGCCACTACTACAAATAATTGAAATTATAGTTTAAAAAATCCACTAATATCCGATCCGAGGTTTAAACCCAGAACCTTTCCATCGGCTATCGCAATCGGAACCGTTCAATCTTTTTAAGTACAACTCAATCTTTACATAACATACACATGGATGGAGAGACGTCTACAAAGATTTGGATTAAATACTTATAATATTTAAAAAAACGAATGAAGACAATCATTTATTTAATAATATAAGTAGATAACCACGGATGATAATTGTAAATTTACCTGACATCATCTGCAGAATTAAAATCGGAATTAATTAAAGTTCTTGAATTATTTGTGTTGTATACGTTTCGTATCGAATAATTAAAATCAGCTTTTGATGTCGTTGGCTCTTCGTTTCCGTTCTCATTATCTCCGCAGTCATCTTTTCGGTTGTTTTCATTAGCAGATTGCTCCATAAATTTAAAAATAGCGTTCAGCAATTTCGACAAAAATAACACACATAAATAACTTTGACGTCTTTCATTTCAGTTATGTCTTAATTAATATTCATAGATTTTTCAAGAAAAAGTATTTGTTAATGTCATAAATATATACTACGGACCTCTTTCAGCCATAATTGTTTTGGTTATTATGCCATTACTTTCTAATGTTACTGTGAAAATTATTCGTAGTAGGAATAAAGTATGCTTTTATTTTAAGATGCTTTTTAATAAAACCCCAAAAACTCTAGGTATCTCTACCCGTATTGTATTAACAAGGACATTTTCTTCCTGCTTCCACATACGTCCTACCTTCAATTTACATCGTGAGTAAAAACACCTCCCACAAACCCGCTGCACACGAGCATTACGTAAATGAGCAACAATTCACCAACCAGGAGTCCATAAAGCTGTTCATACTTGAAGGGAGATAAGACGAATGCAAAGGACTGGTGATACTCACGCATGAAATTTAATTAATCAGAACTAAGGGGTCATGACCTCCGCTTACTTATACAGTCCAAATGTAAATAATTCACGCAGAGCCAGCAAGTTGGATGAAGGCTCTAGTACATTTCATTGCGGCAGGTTACGACACACGGGGGAACAATGCTTAATAAGCTTTATAATTTAACGCAAACACCCCGGCACCGAGTTCAGTACCAAGACTTATTAACCATGACTAAACTTAGTAATGTAGATAAAGTTCTAACCATAGATCCATTATGCTAAATTTACATGTGCAGAAGAAAATGTCGTAGGTGACTGCTATATATATGCCTTTGTCGTTTATGTCAATGTAAATTGAAAACGCAATGGCTGCATGCTTTCGTTCGTAAGAAATATCAAAACTCGTAACTACACTCTTTTTAACCGAAACACAGTACTATACATCAAATATACCGTGACATTCTAAATTTCCGTTGGAACATGAACACATACGTAAATGACAATAATAAAGAACAATAGTGAACATTTACTAAAATAAAGCTATGATCACACTGGTTCTCGCTGTCGACAAATGCACCATTGCAGATTATATCCACTATGTGTTTCCACTTCAATATACACTTTATTAAGATTGTTTCGCTTTTAGATGTGTTCCGCTTGAATACAGTCTAACAGTGAAACTGGCTAATGCGAACACATCTCTACATTGTATGGTTTTTATCTCAATATGTACATAAAAATCTATGTAACGTTCCACTGATATACCTACTGTACCAATGCGAATTGTATCATATTTTTATTGAGCACTTTTTATTTATACTGATACCCAAATGTTTCTTTTTATTCAATAGAATTTATGCAAGTGCATGTCCCTTATAAATATTTTATACTTATTGCAGATGCCACGAGGTAATGAGTCGCGCTCGATATCTCCGTTGATGAAAAGACCGCAAGTTAAAATTTGTCACCAAAATAAATAAAGCGTGTTACTGAAAATACTTTTGACTAAGGATCATGTTAAAAAAAATTAATTATTATTTATATATTTGTATATTTTGATTAGTTAGCAAAAAGAAAGGAATATTCTTATACACTAGTCTCCGATCTTACAGAAAAATATTTTATACACCTTTAGATTGTTCGCCGATTAGTTTTTTACTTTTAAATAACCACATAACACGGACAATGTAAGAAAAACATATAGTGGAACTAAAGTTAAAAAACTAACCAACTATAAAAAGGAAACAAAGAAAACAAAATGTATCAGTGGGCGCAGATGCTGCAATAAATAGACTCCGGCGCTTGCCTCCAAACAGATTTATCTGTTCAGAGATTATGCCGAGCAGGACTGCGACATAAAGCTGTTTAACCTTACTTCGGTTTAAATATTTATAAAATGTTCCGGATAAAGCTCAACTCTAACACTATGCATTACAAACGACACTGAAGTAAATAAGATTCTGTACACTTTTTCATCTGGAATTATTCACAGATTAAATATCTACCGTCTGAGACAGTCTATAGTTGCAGGTTCCAGCACTTATCTTATTACACCTGGTCAATACCGGTGTACGAAGCTATGTGCGTTTTTAAAACGATAAATCACTTATAAAAAACGATAAAATGTCGTTAGGAAACCAGCAAAACTCGGAGTTATTCGAAATTCTTTCTAAGTTGTATGTAATCTGCCAACCTCAACTGGAAAACACTTGTCACATATCACCCTAAATTTCATTGATATTGAAAGGATTCATGTCTCAAAAGTAAAATGATAATATTGATGATCTCGATCACGATGGTGATAAAAAAAACAAAATCGACTTCAACGTGCACGTTAAAGTGGCTTTGGACTGAACACAAATCTTTACAATACAGAACTAGGTGACACAGTGTGAACAAATGTTCTACCGATCGCAAAGTACAAATGAAACCTTCGTAAAGTTGCAAAACTGCCAAAGAATGTATGGAAATACCGACCAATGATATGCGATATCAGCTCTTATTACCGATAATTATTAGCACGCACATGTTTTAAGTCTTTTAGTGTAAATTAGACAACGAAAAAAGGAAATATGTGTTACTTCGACTACGTAGTTATTGAGTACTACGAAATGAAATTACAATACTAACATATGTATTTAAGAAGTAATTCATACATAAATTTTGTTACGTATAGATATGAGAATGAAACCGAGGATTAAAAGAAGCTACGGTTCGAACAAACTTCTTTCATCAGTCGACATACATGATCGCCTTTTAAAGGTACTGTTTGTGTAATCTCCTCTGACGATGAGATTTGATAAAAGTATTCACACTACTATCTATTCGCTTCACTATTTGTTTTGCAATTGCATTTAATATGCATAAATATTATATAAAATAAATGTCTAGCTATATGTTTTATCGTAATCACTGGTAACGGATTTATACATAAAAACATTTTATACCATTACAGATACTCCAAAATAATGTTTTTACATTTGCCAAATGGCCCGTACAATCACCAGCGATTTAACGTACCTGCTGTAACACTGACGACGAGCGAAGGCGAGCTAATGACGACAACAGTTGAACAAATAATATGCGCGGAACCTTGTCATTCAGAATGAATATGTAGATACATAATCAACATTTGAAATTTAATCACGGCACTGTAGCATTTCATTTATTAAACAATTTTTTTTTTATCTTATATAAGAATGTTTAGGAAATCGGATGTCACAACAGAATTCAACATTATGTAATTTATGCTGAAACTAATTCAGTGTATTTTACATTACCCTCAAAATGTTTAAAGCCCACAATAACACATAATTTTATACAACTTGCTATGAATTAGAAGCGTTATTACTATTGTTATACGTAACTTTTTGTTACCTCTGCATCTCGCATCGCTTGACCGTCGCCAATGGAACAACTATGTAAACATCATAAAACAGGAACATTTTTTAAATTCAGCCGAAAAACAGGGCGACAGTGTTTTTCATTCCAGTTATCTCATCTCCCTAAGTCATTAGACATCTCGGAGGAGCGATTAAATTTACTTTATTCCATCATTTATACCTCCCGCGAAGCCTTGTCCTCGCGATAGTACGTTTTCGTACATAATTCGAAAACTTTAAAAATTACGACGGTGTAATTTGATAATGTTAAAATAGCAATTCTTGTAAATATTTACACGTAGGTACATATACATATGTACTGATACTAACATTGTTTCATAAACTGTTTTAACAATTTCGTCAGAATGTAGAGGTTGAAAGTTTATATCTTCAGACAGCTCTACACACGGCCACCTGATTCCGAATTATGCTTTGCCTATGCTGTGGTTTCTAGACAGCTTACAGCATAAACTACATACATAAATATATACTTTTATAGATATTTTGTACAGTCACAAAGAATACTAGTGCTAATCAAACAAATATTTGATCCGGGTGAGAATTGAAGCCACGATCCCTGACTCAGCAGTCACACTCACCAATCACTGGTGCAACGAGCTAGTCAGTATATTATTTTTAAGAAATGATATATTAATGCACGCAGATCAACTGCTAATCCGTACAAGAATACTACATATGTAATTTTGCTGGCGTGCATTAGCAAGCTTAACATACAGCTGCTATAAATTTAAAATTACAGTAATGTCTTAACGATACTTAATTCGTACGAATGAAGCATATAAACAAAGACTATCCTTCAATTCTTCAGAAGTTCTAAATGAACTGATTTAAGGCATAGTTGTTTAAACTCAATCGATCCATACAAAGCATGCGACAAAAATAATATAATCCAACTTCCAGATTAACATCCAATCACGTTGATAACAATCGATACAACCATAGCATCATCTACTTCAGCACCAATAAAGGTAACAAAGGTAATTAATCCAGCAACAATTGAGACATCATCAAGATTCGATTGCGCCCATAACTCACTCAAATTCTAATTGGGCAAGGGCGGTAATTGCATCGCACCGACTGTACTGAATTAGTCCATGTACGATATGTTCTTAAAATCATCACTGAGAGGAAATCCTTGTGATGTAGAAACCTCAGTTAATAACCATGACACGAATATGAGGAAACTAACAGCTGAAGTGATTTTGAAAACCAATGACGCTATCACAGTATCCCACCCACTATATATGTACAAAGAACAAAATTACTAAATAATTAATAGTAAATAGGTAAATATATGCTTTCTGCTTTATTCCGTTTAGAACATCTATATGTGATTGCGAATGTACCTTTGAAATCAATGGAATTATTTTCAAGCGGTTGTAATTGTAATAGAAATATTTTCAAATATATACCCTAGACACTGTTTACTTTTCTATTAGCGTTTTCACGTCATGGGCGCTGAACAATTTTATCGGATGTGGGAGATAATGCGAACTTTGGCTTAGAACATATGCTATTTAGAACATTCTGTTAAATGAACCCCCAAAACAACGCAAATGTATGAATTGTTAGTATGAAAAATATTTAGGCGACGGCAATATTACACAGTAGACTTAATGTCGATTGTACTTTGAATTCACTATGTACCTATATTAAAACCTTGTCGAAATAAATAATAAGACATAATAGTTACCTATATTTGACTGCCTCGTTTTTAGAGTCGGTTGCATGCACGACTGTCGAACGAGAGGTCCTGGGTTCAAATCCCGGGTCGGGCAATATTGGGTTTTCTAACTTAAATTTTCTAACAGTGAGTGGCTCGGACTCTGGCTCGCGTTTGGCGATAGACGTATCACTTATTGCGTAGTGGGACGTAAACTTAACTGATGAAACTTGGGAGTCTCCTATACTCCTCTGCCTCCCTCTTCGGTGATTTCAAGCGTACTGTTTGTTACAGTTAACGAGTAGTGGAAGAGTACGATGACAAAATAAGTATCACGTTTCGCGGCTCGTTCGTTGTCAATCGGAGAAATTAAAGTGATTTTGTATACATGTATAAAATCAAATCTAATAATTTCTTCAAAAATTCCGTAACAACCACTTTAATAATCATAATATTTTCTTGTTAAAATATACACTCGTATAACAATAAAGTATTATTCATCACATGAAAGGTAACAAATACTACTCATATCATTCGCGAGGCTTCAATAAAAGGATAAAATTGAGGTTACATTCAACCCTTCTGAATTTATTACAATTCACTGAACACATATTCATTTCGCGACTTCATTTTGTGAACTAAAACACCCTAATGCCTTAGCAGAACGCTGTTAAAATGTGGCTAAAAACGTTATCAAAGGAAATATTTCACATCCCGAACTGGGTTGAAATGAAAAGACGAGTTACAGAATAAAATCCTCGTAATCTTAAAGCGCTATAAAAATTTCACATTCCGCGAATCGTAGAATTTATCTTGCCAATTTATAGTAAGTTTGCGGGCAGCAATTGCTTGTCATCAATATTGTAATTTCCTAATTCACTAATGACTCGTACAACCGAGCCCGTGTTGAGAGTAGATCTTGTATAATTAGAAATAGCACAAAAAATCTTTTCAATTGTACATTGCAGAGCGGAAACCTCGTCGACCAAATAATAAGTTAAGAGAATTCATACAAACTTAAAAATATATGAACATAATCAAGCTGAATTTGGAAGAATAACCAAATGGAACTTCCGACAATCTTGAGCTTTATAAACAGAAGATGTTTCGCGGCGCATTCATTTCGTCACGAGTTTCGTTCGTCGAGTGGCAGGCCTGCGCCACGCGCCTCTGCTCGTAATAAGCGGTTGCCATCTCCATATATACACAAAAACGGTAATAAGATGTGACAAACACACAAGCTTCACACACGCGTTAACCCTATAATCCGGTCTGGTTCGGTGGAAAGTAATTTTTATATGTTTGACTCATACATACCTATAATTAAGGACAGAACCAAGCAAAATAATAGATACGTACATTTTTAATTCATTTACACTCGTTGTAAAGAATTCAATATGAAGAAGTATTCGTCTGGTGTAGACCGAACTGATTATGGGATTTATTTTACCAGGAATACCAGCCTCAGCCTTAATATAAAAATATGTATATAATATACAGATGTCATTGATCTAAATCTATTAAAACTAATGAAATAAAAGCGAAATTTAATATAACATTAATAAAGTATTAATTTTTTCATTTTTGAATCGTTTCTTTTTTATTTATTACATACATATCGTACATATTTAAATAAATATTCTGATATAAAACATGTATACACATATGTAGGTACATGAAAAACCGGCAACCTAAAAACATTCGGTGAGCTTCTAAACAAAACAAATGACACTTTTCCGACTTTCCAATAGTCCTACTTTTGCCGGAAGACAAAAGATAAAACGGGGACTGAAGAAAATGCTACAGCGGCTTAAAAACACAGTCAGTAATGAGTGTGTGTTTTAGTTTTGGGATTTCAAATATTTATTTCAAAATAATACCGTATTACGTCATTTGACAGTAATCTTTTATATTACTCGAAGTAAATTACGCACTTATTCCTTAAAATTGTATAAATCTGTATTGTATAATTGTATTAATTGTATAAAATTGTATAAATTTTATTTATTTTAAAATTTACAATTTATAATAAAACAAATATTTATAAGCATGACGTATTTCCTGAATGTGAACGTAGTGAAAATTTACTTAACGTCTTTATAGACCACATCATTCAATAATTATAAATATTGTTAACGAATTAACTTTAAACTTATGAATGATAAAACTAAATATTCTCAATATTCATAACGCAACTTGATTAAGAAATTGACTTGCATTACTTGGTTTAAAAAAAAATCCTAGCATCAAGTTCAGCGCGCCACTCGGGAACAATATAACGCTCCAATCTCCATAAAAGCCTTCTTCAGGCTGCCAAAACATGCTGATGAGCTACAAAAACAGTTAGTCCCGATGAAAAATTCAAGACCTACTGAGAAAATATACCTAAGCCGTCACGGGTAGTAGACTGCAAACAACTCAGTTACAAGTAGGTAACTTTTAAAAGCAAGCAGCAACACCTATTTAATTTATTGTAATTAGATTGACCATTTTTCAATTAGTATTGATATTATTCATAACTTGATACAAATTTATATAAAAAATATAATACATAGTGCATAGTTCTAAGCCAACCCAAAGTGACAATGCTCAGACCACATCGTTCAAAAAACCGGGATACGATAGGTAAAATGTCTTTGATTGGCGGGTTTATGTCGGCAAAAGGAGTACAGCACGCCTTTCCCACAACTGCAGCCACAGGTAAGCGTTGAATTCACAAGGCCTAGGAATAGAAGGAGTAGCGCCGGTTAAGGATTAATCTTCAGTAGAGGAAACACATAAATCAGTTTGGATACAATAAATGTTTTACAAAGATATTTCATACGAAATTGATAAATTATGAAACATTTCATTTTCATAAGAATAACATCGGTTAGACCTCTTTAATGCCTACAAACTTCTTTAATGGGATGAACGAAGTCGACATTTTCGAGCAATCGAGAGTTATAGACGGTTTGAGACCGAATTATTTATTGGCCTGAAGCATGCTGTGCAACATATAATATTGTGAAGATTTAAATCAGAAATAGCGTATAAACGACTACCGATTAAAAAAACAAAAGGGAACAACATAAATAATACAATCATAGAGTAAACCACTATATTGTCACAATGGAGAATTTTCAACCAAATCTGTTAGCGACACTCATCGTTTCAAGAGATAAATGAAAGTTCAT
>DWFO01001509.1:0-15661 GCA_018246595.1 Mimoniades nurscia nurscia | reverse complement strand
TTTCTCTTAAGCGAAAATGTTACAATTACATTTGCTATGAGAAAAATGAGTTATTCATACATAATTCAAACCTCCCCCACATTTAGAAATAACGACTCGAATTCAGACTACCAATAATTGATACAGAAACATGCCGCGTTCCGATATAAACGTAACAAAATGTGCCCAATTATTTAGTTAAAAGGAAAAAAAAAAGACAAAAGCTCTATGAATTTATAAGTTAGTAATTTAACACTATGTATTATGTTATATTGTAATAGCAACAAGCTCATCACCTACCCTATAGTTGGACGTAAACGTAACTGGCGAAACGTGGGTGTGTTCTCCATTTCTTTACTTATATTTTCAGGGATTATATGCGTGATGTTATGTTATATTTATTATTATAATAAAACTAATTGAAATTTTGCTGCATATTCTACTCTAGTGTTGTACAGCGGTATAATTTAAAACTACGAGATAATTAGCACGAACAAAGTAAGCACAAACTCGCATTAAGTATGTATGTGTTACAATGCTTTGCTTTAAAACCCTACATAGCGTATGTCGCGTTGAGGAAATTTGCTACCATCCGAAAGAGGACTTAAGGATCTGAGTACGAGAGTACATTTTGCTTCTAACAAGGAAGAAAATAATTGAAGGTAGTATATAAAGATTACATACAACACAATACGCACAAAGTAACAGTTGTTGTACCTGTAAACCTTAAATTATATATGTTGCACGGCGTATATCGTGGTAAATGTACACAAGCGAAAAACAAATCAATAACAAAGACGTTTAGAGTCATTTTAGCATAAAATGTAATAATGAACTAGGATCATCGGGAACTAGGATTTACTATAAAACAAGAACATTGGCGAGTGAAAATAACGAGCACATAACAACAATGTGAGTTTTATTGCATACTACATAACATGTACATATGTATATGTAAATAACATGGTAAAAGATTTTTTCTCAGAAATAAATGAGTTAGAGAATAATGTTTTATTGTATTTAAAGGTTCTTTCGCATATAAATATTACAATAAATGGCAAACAGAAAAGGAGTAATACTTTGCTTTGGCATTCGAAAATCAATTAATTAACTTATATATATCAATTAATTAACTTATATATATCAATTAATTAACTAATTAATAATAAGTTTTTATTGAGGAGTAAATATCTGCTGTGGTGTATATACAAAAGTCAACAAGTACTTTAAAAAAGAATACGAAATGATCTGCAACGCGATGCAATGCTAAACGACGATTTGAATTTTGAAAATACCACTTTAGTCAATTAACAGCCTTATTCATTAGCAGCCTCAGCGCATTAATATAAAGTGCAAAAATTCTTTGTCCTTTTCAATAATATTTCAGAAAACGCTAAGATAGAAATAGATATGACACAAAGGTTATACGTAGCATGCAAAAGTTTACGAATAGAAAGGTTAAAGTATATAGTGCTTTATTTTATAAATGCTTCGCAATGAAAACTGAAACATAATAATATTTAAGTTTTTATATTACAATAAAGAATTGTAAAAACTTTTAGTACGTAATAATAACATTAAGAAATCCATTTAAAGAAAATTTGAATTGAATTATGTAATGGCTGCAAGACTGCTAAAGGCAATCGAGAACTTTTTAATTTCGTAGCAAGTCTACAGATTTCATAGCGTCTCATGTGGCGTCACCTGTTTTAGCTGTCTATAATTCTAAACGTTTTTTTATGAAAATATCACTTACACTAATGGGAATGACATGACATGAATAAACCTGACCACCTCTGTCTTCTTCGCAAAGATCTTTAAGGCGTCTGAAATCTGTCGTCTTGTAGTTAACCAGCCATTTGGAAGATTAAGGCCATAACCCTTTTTATTTTGACACGTGACGCGTGTCCATTATATGTAGAGCGACATAAAAGATTGATGTCAATGTAAACGTCAATCGCAAATCAGCAATCTCAGCAGATAAAGCAGTCATTCAATTTAAAGTTTCTAACGAACGTGAATCCGATTTTCAATTACGCAACGATTGAACTCATTGAGCTTCACTATTTTTTTAAGAGCGGTTAGATGTCCTGTGACTAATTTTATTTTAAAATTAAATTATGTGTTCACTTCAGGAACTTAAGTCTATGTTATTTAATTATTTACATATTTATACTCCAACGTTGCGAACAACGGACGGACCTATGAATTATTGGTATTCTCTACCAGTTAACTCTACCTAAAGGTGACAATTTGCGGCAGGTGTTTCGATTAATATAAGAAAAGAATAAATATATATTAACTGTTAACATTTTTCATTAATGCATACCTGATAAACCAATACATATGTATATTTGTATCACACAAAACTTAGCATTGCAAAGAAACCAATCTTTTTCATCATTTTATCTATACTCTACATTGCCTATACTCTAAGTGCAGTTGTCTAGTTAAGGGTATTCTCATTAGAATCCATTAGCAAGAACATATTTAGTTCGAACATCATCAAGAAGCACTCAGCGTATCATTTTATCTAAGAGCACTTCTATTTTACAATAGGTACTATTAATAACCTCAATTGTAATCTACCAATAGGAATCCAGACCAAACTGCATATAGTGTGCTACAATATTTCTCGTCAGAACCGAAATGTTTGAAACGGAGACAGATAAATAAAGCTATTTCAATATAAATAACATTATTTATAAATATTAATAACTGGTAAAGAATTTCATTCAGTATAAATTATTTATTATTTCTCTTTACATTTCAGCTACAAGAGGCCGCCCTTGTAGCTGAAATGTAAAGAGAAATAATTTTTTGTCACTATATTATACTCGTATGTTAATTACTATATCGTGACGCCGGGTCTTTACGAGATAGGCAGAGAGTGCCGAGTGCCAAATATTTCAATCCTTACAGACTGGCTTGATCCTTCTACATTAACCATCATGTAGGTTTGGGTCACTCCCAAATTTCCTAACAAATAGTATCTAATCTATTCGCTTAAAATAAGTAGAATGTTGGTCTCTCGGCAGCCACATTTATCAACATGTAACATCACGCCTCGAACTAATAAGTAGTACACCGCCACTTTTTATCAGTTTCATTTATGTCATCTATCAACATTCGCATTGTATATCAATTTATCATTATATATCAGTAATTATTTTATGTGGCTTTCTTTTTACACTTCCGCACGATTGGAAAATGCCGTTTCTCCAAATCTCTCTTTCCGAATAAAAGTACAATAATAAAGCCTAGAATAACGCACTATGATTAAGTCCACACTTTTATTACACCCACATAAGGTTTACATGCTTTCAGCATTCACAGTGGAGTTCTGTGTACATTGAGTGGTGCTCAGAGCTCGGCAGGTGGCGCTATAGAGCCTCAGCGACATGTCGCTCTACTAAGAGCACATATTGTCCGATACGACATTATTATAGAGAACCGGGAGACAATAAGCTGTGTGAAACCTGATTAACGCTACCTATAACCATATGCGAGAAACTGTGCTCTGCGATCCAGAATGCCAAGCATGGCGATTATGACCATAACTTCTCTCAGGGGAGATCTATATCCAGCAATAAACTTAAACAGGTTTGAAATGGTGATGATTGCCTGCATATAACATTCAATTTCCTAGCAAGCTATTACAATTTTCATTTTATTATTACACGTACGGTCAGTACCTACAGACGTGATTAAGGACTTAACTCACGTATGGTTGTCCGGGGTAGCGCACAGCTAATATCATATTTATTAGAAGTACTCTTTTATTAGCTCCCACTAATCATACCAGCGAGCTCTCGGCGGGAACTAATGAATATAATTTTCGTTTAAAGTATGTGGGTATAAATCGAGCAAATATTAGTCATGTCAAATTTAAATTCTTCTATTAAATCTTCCTCTGTATTTGTTAAAATCACCCAATTGACAGAGAACGTTAATTATTATTTCAAGACTTAATACAACCACTCTATCTTTTACTCCCTACCTACGTCGACGTATTTCATTTCGTGAAAGGACCTTTCTTCCCGTCCATTAACTTACAGCTTTCTTACAAATCAATTAATGTACGTACATTTAAACATTTTCTACAGACCTAGAAAATGACAATTTAATTAAGAACAGAGAAATACATTTTAACTAAGATTGCAAATTCTATTACGGTATTACGTAGCATTACGATGATACAATATTTATTATATCTTATTTGTAGAGCCGAGTTATTTTGTTTTTGAGAAATATTATTGTACGTCGTATTCGATAAACGCAACAAATTTCTCATTAACATATTTATCTTATTATACGTATATTGTTTAGATATACATATGTGTATTAAAGTATAAAAGTAAACGTAACATCACGCCTGTAATTCCCGAAGAGGTAGGGCAGAGGGATGTTGAACACTCCCACGTTTCACCAGTTACTTTTAAGTCCCACGATGGAATAGGCGGTGAGCCTATTGTCATACACTGGGCACATATCCAGACTCCGAGCCACCACTAGAAATTCTAAATTAGAAAATTTAGTAGTGCCCGACCCGGGAATCGAACCCAGGACCTCCCGTTCGACAGTCGCAATCGCAACCAACACGACCAACAAGGCAGTCATGGGCACCATAATAAAATACTATTCTCAAGAAATACTATACTAAAATCGTGACGTATTGACGTAGCGAAACATTGTGGAATTATAACGAATACTCCTTTCCTCGTATCATATCATCGTTTCACGAGATCGCAATGTAACCTGACACGGTAATTGTTTAAGCACAATCTAGGTCAAGTTTCTGCGTCTCGTTGTATTCTGTCGAATGAGCTATTGTTTCATTTATCGTGTGCTATTATGAAAATTGTATCTGTTATTTCATAAAAAAACTCAAAAATATTGGAATATTACTACATTTCTGTACGCTGAAGACTCTATACTTATTAACTTATCGTACTAATGAATAAAAATATACCCACTGTAAGAGGAATTAAAAACTCAGTAAATCTCCCAATATGCCGTTGGAAATGAATAACGGAGCGAAAGAGACTTATTTATCTAGAGCTGGTTGTCTCTTTCATATTCTCCTCGACGATCTCCTCGAAGAGAAGGGTAAAGCGATATCTCGTCACGCCGCCTCAGTGCAGATTAGCAGAGATCAGGAGGGATTTGATTTGGTAATAAAACAGATAATCAGCAGCGTCGACCCCTTTATCGTTCTACGATTAGATACGCCTCTCCTCTCAGTACGAGGAGGGTTAAGACCATAAATAAAACAATGACAATGTTATAAAAACAAGTTACAAGTCGTCATGTCACGCTATTCTTATTATTCAAACAGCGAGCACAATTTGAAATGCATACTGTTGTTAGCACAACGTGTTCCGCAACAATGCACGGTAGAAATGAAATACTCGTACTCGTATGTCAGACTTGCGTTCCGCGCCCGACATAGATTTATGAGATTTACCTACGTACATATTTATAAAGAATATGACAGAATAGTTTATATTCAAGCTCTTCCATTATACGAGTATGAAATACTTATGACAAACAAGTCAGTTGATGCTAATTTAACGATGGTACCTTAGTATTTAGGCAGTTAACTATTTTTTGCATCATACCTATATATTAAATATTCTCTTTTACCGTATGAAATAATACTGTAATGTCTTTTAAGGGGAAACTTTTTAAGATAAATCTCCGTATATAAATGGCAAATGAAATTAATTTATACAATAATATACTATGAATGACTACGAAAAAAATAATGCCTCAAATATTTACCCATATTTATCTCAAGCAATATGAACATTTTACAAGTCAGAGAACTAGACAAATTATGGAATACAAACTGGTTATTTAAAACGTAGACGTAGTATCACGCCTGTAATCCCCGGAGAGGTAGGCAGAGGAGTGTAATAAACTCCCACGTTGCACCAGTTCCGTTTATGTCCTACTATGGAAAGGTGGTGAGTCTATACACCGGGCACATACCCGGACTCCGATAACCAATAAACATTAAAATTCAAGTCAAGGAGAAACTTTTTTTATATCGTACTATTCATCCCCACATATTCAACATTACCGCACAAACGCTTCGTAAACCTCAAGAAATACTTTCAATAGATTGTACACGCAATTTCATACGTAAAATAAACAGGGACTTTAAAAGATTTACGCAATATTTGTGTTAGTGAGTTAAATTGTGTTGCATGGACACACACGACCACGCAATTCACACAAAACCGCCACCATCCAAAGTTTCGCTAACCACAGTCCGACAAGCACCCCTCGGGCGCGCTCGAACGAACAACGTGACTAGTTAGATGTTAATTGAAATAATCCCACACGTGCTCCAACGTGATGATTGATTTTATTACTCAGAACCAACGGTTATACATCATACGGACAGTTGAGGACGGACACGTGTTCAACTGATGTGGGTGTAATTTTATTGACTCTAAAACCGCACAACCATATATCGCTGGTCTATAGGAAATTACGTAAGATACGTAACATCACGCCTGTAATCTCCGAAAAGGTAGTCGGAGGAATGTAGTACACTCCCACGGTTCACCAGTTACGTTTACGTCCCATTATGGTATAGGTGGTTAGCTTATTGCCACACACCGGGCAATTTCCAAAGTCCGAGCCACTACTAGAGAATGTAAATTAGAAAAGTCCAATAGTGCCCGACCAGGGATTTGAAGCCAGGACGTTTCGATCGGCAGTTGCGTATACAATCAATACGACCAACAAGGCATTTAAAAATTATAAATACGTTTACATGATTAGATCATCACGCTAAGTTCCTTACGGGGTACGCGGAATCCAATAAGTGCCAAGTGTCTCCATCAAGACTGCATACGAATAAAAGGCACAAATAAATACATAAATTGATAATCGAAACAAAAACAAATATCCAACAGCCCTTACTGTTGCTCTGACGAGTTTTGGCCTATATTTCGTTCTTTTATCTGACACTACTTAGTTCGCGCTGTACCAAAGGTCAGCCAGTACTTTTGAAGTATTAGATAACACATCATAGATTTATACACACATATATTTATTATAAATACGTACACAGTTCTCGTTTAGATAAATGTACTACGAAGCCTTATTATGTGAATTTAATAAAGTAAATAATGGAGACTGATTTTAGTCGAGTGGTTGCAAGCGCCACTGCCAATCGAGAGGTCGTGGATTCTAATCTCAGGTCGGACACTATGAGATTTTTCTAACTTGAAATTTCTAATACTGCTCGGATTATGGATTCGTACCTGGTGTATGGCACTAAGCTCACCAACTATTCCACGGTGGAACGGAAAAGTAACCAGCGATACATGGAAGTTTTCTACACTCTTCCAGCTTCCTCTGTAGGGACGTTAGATTTATTCAAGATAGACATTTTTTGCTCGGAAAGCGATATCTTCCTGGTAATCTTTGGGTAAAAAATGTAAATTCAGAGTAATACTATCTATACAAACACTGTAGGATACGACCTCTTGTTTCCAAGTCTCGTCAGGATTAGGGTCGAAGGCAACCGTGATAAAAGGCATAAAACCTATGTATATTTAAAATGCATCAGAAGAGACATGGCCATGATGTATGAGCAAAGTGAAATTTGTTGTATAATAAGAACATAAATATTATTTTTGTAACGAAAATTAAGCTGGTTTGCGGGCCCAGTGGTCAGTGACCCCGGGGAGAGAGTTGATTAAATTTGATTCTCACTCAGAACTAAAATATTTATAACGAGCACGAGGATTTGTTTTGCGTCTAGGTGTAAATTTATCTACATTTGAAATGTGTATTTAGAAATTTATACAAACACGTCTATCAGTTATTTGGTTATCAGTTATAATTCATGATACTCGTACATGAAACCGTGTGTGAATTTATACCTGGATATTATTAAGATATAAATCTTAAACAAAAACTATGTTGCTTTCAACACAACGAGTGTTGTGGGCGAGCTAACTCGTAAGAACTCAGTTCCATTAATGAAATGTTCCACTTTTAAAATGTATGTTTCACCAATAAAGAGGTATCACTTTACCACCACTTTACCTTTATGATAATAATAAAAGTAAAAAACAAAAACTGATTGACTGCCCCGTTGATCGAGTAGATGCAAGCGCGCCTGCTGATCGAGAGCGCCTGGGTTCGAACCTCGGATAGGGAATTAAATAATGTTTCTAACTTGGAATTTCTAATAATAGCTCGGAATTTGGATTTGTTCCCATTATATAGCAATAGGTTCATCAGCTATTTTATGTGGGACGTAAAACAAATAGTAGTAAAAATAAAAAGTAGATTCGTGCATAAGAAAAAGAAATAAAATTGCGTTGAATTGCTAATTATAATAAAATTTAACACTAACAAACCCACATGCGACCTCATCCTAAAATGCCTTTAAAGTCCTATATCAATAATATGCAATATGCAATACAAAAATCACCATGAACAAGTCAAACGCCATTTGATGTCATTATTATTAACTTATTGTATATTATTGCGACCACAACTTCATTAAGATTTCATATAAAAGCGTTTAAACGATCAATCAGTGTTTTTCGTTTAATAAACATTTTCATATCGTGTTCATTTCATGTCGCTACAATATCTGCCCGTGACATTTCCAATTAGAAATTTCTAGATGAATAGTTTAACAATATTTTAGTTCTGAAATACATTTATAAGTACAACAAAAGCGAACGCGCGTCAGTGTCAGAATACAGCATAAGCTTTAAAATTTAAATTTTTTTACTGTTCTGCGAAAAGAACCAATATATTCTGCAACGTACTGGTACATCTCGTAACAAGACTAAACTAAATTTTAAAAGATTAAAGGTTAAAACATGATAACTTAAGATTATCGTCATCATCGTAAATGTTGTTTATTTTTCCAGTTAGCGACAGATCTCCGTTGATAATGTTAAAGTACGAAGCTGTATTTTACCAAAATATCGAAGTGCGATTTGGCAGATTTCACATGTTTTAGAATATACACACAGAAAATTCGCAGGTGTGCATCTTCTATTACGGTCACAGCTAATGGCATTTAATAATAAAACCGCATACTTTTCATAGCTAAAGCGAATGAAAAGCTAAAGTCTAGTCATCATAATACATTCGATTATTATCATTACTCATAAATTAACATAATTGTAGTCATATTTAAAAATTTTATACCGAACTTATTACGCTTCATTGCCCTTATTGCACATATTTATGTATGTTAGGCATTTTAACATACTTCTGCCAAGAGTCTGCGACCTGTTAGCTAAAAGACCATTCTAATTTCGTTCCCACTATGGAATTCCCACTATGGAATAGATGATGAGCCTATTGCCATGCCATGTACCGGGCACGTATTCAGACTCCGAGCCACTACTAGAAAATCTAAATTAGGAAAATTTACCAAGACCTCCCAATCAGCAGTCGCACGTACAACCAACACGACCAACAAGGCAGTCTGCAGTCCATTCCAGCAGTTCTCTTTACAATTATATTGGATGTCTTGTTAACAATTAACATTGATTAAACAAGCCGACATCAACTGGCCTATTTCTCGCAGCAATGAACACACTTGACACACACGGTAATGTGCAATTTTCTTTTTCAATTTTTGCAATTTTATTTTATTTTTATATTACAAGATCATTCTTAAATAAATCTCTCAACGACTCGTATAAAGCATCTGTCCATAGTTAGACAAGTTTTCAAAGCGTGCAAGCGGCATATGAATGTCTGTGGAGCTTTTCAAAGTTATTCCGGTTTGAGGGTTACCTCCAACTCCGCTCCACATTCCCCTATCTCAAAGCTTTCTTACTTTTACCTCGCATCTGAATATAACATTCTCTTTAAGATCACGTCTCACGGGAAGATAAAGCTTTTCATATGAAATGTATACCACTATATCCATTCAGTTTAAGCCTTGACGCTTTACTAAATGTTTAAAAAGCATTGAAGACTATGTTTAGATATGAACCGCACATATGTTGTATATCACTATTTCTTGCACCACAACCAATGTAAAAAAAATATTACATACTTTGATCACATACTCCAAATAATAAAAGAATTGACAACGCACTCAAGAAATCGAATGTTAACCAATTGAATCAAGCAATTTAGTGATTTGTAATACACTTCAACTCTTTCAATGTCCCATTGATAGCCACTGTTTCTTCCTCTTCAATAAGTTAGCTCGGAGCAATCTCGTTTTACCGCTCAAGTACAGAATGATGAATGTACGAACAAGCACATACATATTTGTCGGATGTTATTGAAATACCCTCAAGGAACGCGGGGATATTGAAATGCTCTAATGTAACGATAACGACCCAGACCGACTGCTTAATGTGCTCTCTGAAACCCGAAAATGCTGAACAAAATATCATACGAGTATAAAAACCAACAGTCTCCGGTGTAAAAGCTGACCGAATAATTTAGCATATAAATTGGTTGCAAACGAAAATCGAATACCATGCCAACAACTTCAGGAAAAATATTATCATTGTAACATTACGCGAAGTCCTTTGCGGGGTAGGGAGAGAGTACCGCGTGCCAATTATATTTATCCTTTCCCTTCTTCTACATTTATTAATCTCTTCAAATACGATCGATGGTTATAGAGACATCTGACTTCCCCTTAGTATCGAACCTATGTTCATATTTACGGTACCTAAAAGCTAAACATAATCTCCGATACTTTAAAAACTTGAAAGATTTCCAATTATGCTTTACACCAAATATCTAGTCCATAAAATTATTTGAAGTACGATAATTGAAAACGTATTTGTGCTTCGTCAGATCTCAAAGAGAATTTAAAATGTGAATTATTAACGTGTGAATGGGTCGCCTGAATACACACAGTATGAAGTGCCTTTTATGGTCACACATCAAAGTAATGACCGCATTCAGTAACGTTTATGTTACTGCGTCATGACTTTTATCCGTACTCCAATACTCTTATCCATGCAATCTAGGACTCTACATGTGGTTATATCAGCAAACTCTACAAGTGGATCATTAATATAGGTTATCTTCATGGCTTATAAAATTTATGAGCTATTAAATGATTCATATTGGAAGAAGGTACAAGAATATAGAAAGCCATCAATCTACATGTAATTGATTAACTGTTTGAGAAGTTCTTCAATTTATGGCATTAGTAATAAGACTAAAATGCGTGTGTGTGTATGTATGAAGAGTGATAAATGCAAAAGCAGCACTTTTGGTCTATAAGGTTGGAGATATTTGGCATTCCAGGTTCCATGACCACTGCCTGGGGAGACCTGTCGTGATGATATGTTAACTTGTATTAGTAAATTATAATCTGTATTAATATATACTAGTTGACTATATAATACGTATAAATAGTATAACTAGTATACATATAATATAATATCGTCGTGTCGTGTTTGTTGCAAGTGCGACTGCCGATCGGGAGGTCCCGGGTCCGATTGCCGGGTCGAACACTACAAAAATTTCTAATTTAGATTTTCTAGTAGTGGTTCGGAGTCTGGATATGTGCCCGATGCATGGCAATAGGCCCACCACCTATTCCATAGTGGGCGGTAAAAACGTAACCGGTAAAACGTGGGAGTGTTCTGCATTCCTCTGCCTACCTCCTCGGGGATTACAGGCGTGAAGTTACGTTTTACATATTAGTAAATTATTATCTGTAATTATGCAATATTTATTAATACTTGGATTTACCATTATATCTATATATTATAAAATGCATAATCTGACTATTTATGAGAACTTAATTTATAGAAAATATATGAAATTTGACGTATTTTTTTCTAAATTACTATGTCAATACAGACATACTCAAAGAAAACAAAAAGCCATTCATGAATTAGCACGAAATATATAGGTATTAGACTTACATCCACCCTTTTATTCATGGTCACAACAGACATCAATGCACGCATGCTTTCCTTTCAGCATGAAACCACGAATTGTACAGTGTTTCAATTTTGGTACTTCATGTTTAATACATACAATGGATAAATTACTAATATACAAAGCAAATAGTAACATCGTGGTACTAAATACGAGTATCTCACTAGGAAAACACCCTCGTCATTATTTATAAGTCTTGTAAATACAATACATTTTAGCTGAGACGCTCTACCAATGTAACTTTTAACTACGCTGAGATTACTATTTCTATTAATATTCTACCCTAGCCAGTTTATATCTGACCTGTTTAAATCCACTGATACGTTAATGATCAATCTTTCGAAGCATCTCATGGAATTAATTAATGAACGTCCTCAGAAACTTGTAATTTGGGTTATCAAGCCACAAAATTTATTCACTCCGCCGAGATAATGTCGCGGCGAGCGTTAATTACTAACTAATCCTAATAGAATTACTCCAACTATTCCAAAAACCTAATGACCTTAGACACAAATCCCTACGGACGTGACCGTGACGCGAACGCGAGACGGGTCGCCGATGTGTGTTTAATTCTCTTAATCTCAATGTTGCTTTTGACTTCTGATACGAAAACAAGTTTTAAATTGTATTCGTGAACCCAATAACGTATGTGTATATGTACACGTAGGTACGATTAATTACGTAATATTACAAATTCCGAAACGCGAATGATAGAGCTACTCGTATGTCCCGGTCGATTTGCGCCAACGTAACAAAAAAGCCCACGCGCAAATCCTGAAGGACATGACCGCGGCTAGTATGTGACACGTGACAAGCTAGCAGCGCACATATACTCGTATGTATATACATTCACATATACAGTCATAAAATGAACGTTGAAAGTAATCTCTTTACATATGTAAAGACATTACTTTCAATGAATGACATGAATTTTATACGTAGTAGAAATTCTGAAAATATTTATAAGAATTATTATTATCATGATACTTTATTATTACTACCTTATGTACTTTAACTGCCTTATTGGTCGAGTGGTTGCGAGTGCACTGCCGATCTAGAGGTGCTGTGTTTAAATCCCCGGTCAGGCACTATTGGATTTTTTACTAACTTGGATTTTCCCATAATGTCTCGAAGTCTGAATATATGTATGATCGGTGTATGGCAATGGGCACACCATTTATTTCATAGTGGGATGTAAACGTAACTGGTGAAATGTGAAAGATTACTACACTCCTCTGCCTACATCTTCGGAGATTGCCGGTGTGAGGTAACGTTAGTTGCAAATTAATGATTACATGTACCCGTGTAGGTAGGGTTTCGTGTATTCTTTGCTGTTTAAATCTAATTATGCAGATTAACGGGGGAGTAAAATACCAGTTAAACAATTTAAAGTAATTGTGTCAAGTACTAATAAAAACTGCTGTAATAAATGTTTCATGGGAAAACAAATTTTCACTTTTCCCATGAAATATTGCTGTGCGTGCTCCTCTATTTAACAAAGTTTTAATTAATTCACGCAATTTATCATTAATGTATTATATAGTAAACTAGTTTTGGTTTAAACTTTATTAACACGCACATTTTATGATTCAAAAGATAACAAAAACTAAAAAGCAAGATGTTTTCCCTTAACTTCCATTCGTATTATTAGTTTTTTCTCGTTATTTTGAATAGAATTTTTTTTATTATTATGATTAGACCTATTGTTTTTTTGCAGCCACTACTTGATCGCTGGGGAAGCAATGTTTTTAGAATAAGAAATGATTAAAAGTAATTAATACAAATTAAATCTCGATTTAGTCGCCTTGAGGACTTCATAAAATGTAGTATTTATGAATAACATGATTTACTTCCAGAGAATGATTATTTATTGCGTATTTATACGCGTACTTGAACAGGAAGCGAACCCAGAACCATTGTACGATAAGTAGGTAGGTATATTAAACATTGCTCCAGTCTATTCTGTAGCGTTTACTGACATTTATGATAAAATATTGCGAAACAACGAAACAAATTGAGAACAACAACATTTAATGTCTATAATTGAAACTCGCTTCTTTTAAAACATAAATTTATTCTCAGTGAAAAGTGAGTTAGAACTTTTGCTATTCTGCGGTTCAGAAATTCGCAACTCTGTAATTTTGCCGAGTTTCTTGTTCAAAGTTAGAAAGTAGAACTCTCTGGAGGTACTTCAATTCGTGACGCAATATGTCGTTGGAAATTAATTTAGCATTTTCTGAATGATGAGAACTGTCAGAGATGGACGATATTAAAAAAGGTAACAACGAAAAAGACAAAAGAACAGAGAGAGTGTGTCTTGTTAACCCTTTGAACCTTTTCATCTGTTCCTGTATTACATCCTATATGTAAACAGCGTTAGCATATTTTTGCTGCGAATTGCCTTCTTAAAGGGCTCCGCAATTACCCTATAGTAAGATCTCCTTTACGTCTCCAAATACGTTTATTACCAGATTATAATAGCGTAATGAAGGTTATGGAAATTTTGTAACAGTTGACTGCCTCAATGGTCGTGTTGGTTGCGAGTGCAACTGAGGATCGGTAGGTCCTGGGTTCGAATCCCGGGTTGGGAACTGTTAGATTGTTTTAACTTAGATTTTCTAGTAGTAACTAGGAGTCTGGATATGTGACCGGTATATGGAAATAGACTCATCACATATTCGATGGTAGTGTACTACACTCCTCTGCTTACCTCTTCACGGATTACAGGTGTGGGGTTACTTTTGTAACAATAGATGTAGTTCTACTTCTACAGTCCTGTTCGAAACCGATGGCAAATATTTATAAACAGCAACGGCCATTGGTGACTGTTGGTCATTCTTTTGCTACTCGTTCCACTTTAAAAAAAATTTTTGTTCAAAACAGAATATAAATAAGGTAGTAACTTAATTTCTTACAAATAAATAACATTATGAAAATGAAATTAATGATAGCTTTCATTATATATACTCGTTAATTCTAATCTCCAA
The DNA here is from genome assembly GCA_018246595.1 of Mimoniades nurscia nurscia. Lineage (NCBI taxonomy): Eukaryota > Metazoa > Arthropoda > Insecta > Lepidoptera > Hesperiidae > Mimoniades > Mimoniades nurscia. The sequence continues at coordinate 776 of DWFO01001509.1, read as the reverse complement.
CCTTTTATCGTAATTAATACAGAACAAACAAATTTATATTGTAGATTTCTTCACGCTCCTGGACACTTAAGCTTATCAGAAAGCCCCGTTTGCATTACTCCAGTTATATTTAAATTAATAATTTAAATAAGCTGTTTCATCCAGTATCCGATTATAATTACAATGACGTATACAACAAATTTGGACAAGCAGACCACTGGAAATTATATTCTCCATAAGCACGAATCCTAGATTCAATCTTGAAACGAACGCTTCTAGTTCTTTGTTCAGACGTTCAATGGTTTTGCAATAAATATGTATTTAATTGAGATAATTGATTGTGCAAGTATAATGTTGATAGAAAAAGCGTCTATTACCAGTAAAGAAAAATACTATTGACTTTAATATTAATTTATTCCTATAGAGCTCCAGTTCCCAGAAATGTCTACTTAGTCAGAGCTGAAATATTTTTAGTAAAATACATACATATTTTAATAAAGTATTCTGTGAAAGTCAGGCTTTGTAAGATTGTTCTTCTTCGTAACGATCAATACGAATTTACTTAAAAGCCTTCCCAGTTTTGAATGAATATCCCTAGATAATATAACGTTTGTTTCTGATTAGGGTATACAGAGATATAAGATTTCCTCCAGCAGCGATACTGAGACGCGTCTTTCTCTAATCTACTTCCATAAAAGTTATCGTGTATACTTTAGTACCTATTAAAAGCGTTATTGTTTTATCCTTGTTACTAATGAGTAATCCATTAAATGTAATGGATACAGTCACCAAGCTCT